>VYXH01004333.1:38593-84307 GCA_013397275.1 Burhinus bistriatus | reverse complement strand
AACTGCTTCCGCTTGGATTACGAGGGGTTTATTCTGCTCTTCATCCCTGTCTTCCAGCTCAGGAGACTGAATACCCTGAGGATGACTGGTCTTACTATTAAAGACTGAGGCAAAGAAGGCATTAAGTACCTCAGCTTTCTCCTCATCCTTGTTGACAACCTTCCCCTCCGCATCCAGTAAGGTGTGGAGATTCTCCCTGGCTCTCTTTTTGTTGTTAATGTATTTGTAAAAACCTTTTTTGTTATCTCTTACAACAGTGGCCAGATTAAGTTCTAGCTGTTCTTTTGCCTTTCTGATATTTTTTCTGTGTGACCTAACTAGATCTCTATACTCTTCTTGCATTGCCTGCCCCTTCTTCCAAAGGTGGTAGAGTCTTCTTTTTTCCCTGAGTCCCAGCAAGAGCTCCCTGTTCAACCAGGCCGGTCATCTTCCCCACCGGTTCATCTTACGACACGTGGGGACAGCCTGCTCCTGCGCCTCTAAGACTTCCGTCTTGAAGAATGTCCAGCCTTCCTGGACCCCTTTGCCCTTCAGAACTGTCTCCCAAGGGACTCTCTTAACAATGATTTTAACCATGCAACAGATTAATGCCAGTAGCATCGTAGAAAACTGGAAGTAGAATAACTTCAGGTGTAAAGTGTGGTTACTTCATTGTCCTACTTAGCTAAGCAGTAAATTGAAAGCTTGTTGGCTGGGAAGATTTACCATTCTTATAGATTTACCATTCTTATAGCTATTTTGTTGTTATTTAAAATTTGGATATATTTGACACTATTGAACTGGACTCAGCTCTTGGATATTTAAAGACAGCTTCTTTTATCACAAGTTGGGAACTTCCTTTCAAAATTTCCATTTCCATCCATTTGGGAACTGTATTTAACCTTGAAATTTTAAGATTTTTTAGCTTTAACTCTTAGGAAATTTTAGCAATGAAGTCTTTGATGTCTGATTGTATTAATGAGTCTGTCAAGGGTCTCAGAACCTCAGAATGGCATCACAATGCTTCTCATTATGTAGTTACCAACAATCATCTTAAATTTATTTTCTCCTGACTATCTCTCCCAAAGAAACTTTCCCAACTATGCTCGAAACTCATAATACTCTTGAAACTGGTTCCTGTTTGTTGGTTTGTTTATTTTCAACTAAGTTATTTTAAAGCAATAGATAATGAATAAAGGCTCTTTTCTTTATATAACAGGCTAGTCAATAAGGCAGTCATTCCGAGAATGCTAATCTATATCCCTTTTCCATCTGAATAAATTCAAATCCATATCTCTCTTCTTACCAGAGAATGGCATAAGGAGAGTGAAATGGAAGCTAATGCAGGACTTTGAAACTGTCCTAGATGTTCAGGTGTTGTACGGAAGAGAATTCAAGATCAGTTGGGCCAAAACCCAGAGAGGAGCTAATTCTCTTAATTCCTGAGCAGGTCTTTACCCTGAGAGTAAAGATATCATAGATCCTTACTCTTAGGACTGTCTCCCTATTCTATGCAAAATTGTCTCTAGATAAAATACAGAAAATACAGAAACTTTTGTCATTCCATCTGGAAAGACTCCCTCCACTCTCTTATCATTGAATTCACTTCTGTCCAGTGATACGGCTTTAATGAGAGAAATTAAAAATAACCCTTCCAAAATATCCTCTTTATTTGTGTTTAGAGAACTTCTGGTGAGATATATGGCTTTGTATTCTCTTGGTCTGAGGAAAGATTGCCTCTAAGCTATTTTAAAGAGGCTGGAAAGGTTACTCTGTTCTTTAGTTTTAAAATAAATACCTGTTCATCACTACGATTCCCCTTGAGATTAATCCCTTGGGGGAGCATTCAAAGCATTTTGTGTATAATCACTGTATCAAGCCTCTTGGATAACAAGGAGAGAAGACTGTCTGGGTCTCTGGATCCAGAGATACCTGCTCCATTGCTCATCTCTATCATAACTGTGAGCTACAAATAAAACACCCTGTCACTTATGAAGTTTTAGGGTACACTCTGTGTCAATTAGGAAAGAATAGACAACAGCTGAACAGGTGTGTTTAGGATATAACTTAAGTTTCAGGTATCTAAATTTTAACTATTTAGGGATGCATGTTTCCTTTTCATTGGAAAAGAGACATGCTCTTCACTTTAAGCACCCATCAGAGCCAATAGAAACTTGATAGAGTTGTGCTCTCTCTTTGACAAATATGATCCATCTTCTGCCTGCAGTTATGTGTTGCTCAAATGTCCTCTGAACTCAGTTATTTTTTATTATACTTCGCCTGATCATCATCATTATCCTGATTTTTCTAGTTCCCATCAGTGAGAAATTTCTTGGCATTTAATTTTAAGTGTATAGCATTACAAAAACACAGTGTAACTAGTGTAGGATTTTTTTAGGAGAATACATTGCAGAACTTAGTTACAGTTTCACTACTGACTACCTTCCAGCTGGAATATAAAAGAACTTGACTAAACTAGGAAACTTTGTTATTGTGGCAAATTCATTGTTCTCTGTATCAGGGTTGTTGCCTTAAGAATTTTAACACTCATTGGTACTTTTTGATCAGTACTCTGAAAGTAAACAAAAGTAAACAGAAAGACCTGTCCTCCCTTAAAAGCTCTAACCTCTAACAATTTAACCTGTCTGTGTTTTTTTGTTTTTATTAAAAACTTGTTAGAGTTACAAGCTCTATTTCAGATTTCTCATTAGCAGCCACAAAAGGGCACAGTAGCCTGTACCCTTTGCAACACTAGAAAAAGTGACTTTGGAGTCTTCAAAGCAAACATTTTCTCAGAAGCCCTAACCCTGCACCTCCGCCCTACGAGAAACTGAAATGGAAGAGAGCAGTTACAATTCACAAAAAGATATCTGGGACTGAACATTAGATATCACCTGGAAAGGCTGCTCATTCAGTGCTTTACCTTAATCTACAGGGTGCTTATGCAAAAATATTTGGGACATGCTCCTGTGCTCAGATGTAGGCGAGCACTGGTTCTGGGGCTGGTCAGAAGAGCAACGATATGAAGCCCTGATTGTTCCTTGGCCTCATGTAGATTTGTTTCATATTCTATTTAATGGGTCACACAGGGACTGAAAAGTGTAGATCTTCAAAAGACGTTACCAGCCAGTTTAGGTTACTTAGGCAACCCATCAGCTTTGGTACCATGTAATCTCTGTAGATGCTCACTTTCTTTAATTTTTTGTTTGCTTGGTTTCTTTCAACAAAATTCTCTAAACCACAAAATATCTGCTTCAGGGAATGCCTTTAAAGGTGTAAGCAGCTAAATGTTCTCTCTCACACATGTTCCCTGCTAGGCATTCCTCTGTTCATCTTTTCCAACTAAAGGATATACATATATTTAACATAAAGTTCAGTGACTAGACTATGTCCTAGGGAGACACAGGAGATGATAGGCTGAGATGCATTCTCTTCTCTGCCTAATAGGCATAAGAAGTTGCATTTCTTTTTTTTTTTCCTTTCTCCAGAAGAATGTTCCAAATAAAATACATCTACAGTGTGGTAGTCCATTTATTATATCTGTCTACACTGTCTCATTTTTCTGAATATTCATTAGGTGAAAAGCAGCATATGGCAAGCTGGTAGAGCATCACATAGAATGGGTGAGACTTGACTTTCTGTTACAATTTCTTCCTCATATTGTGTTATTCTGCTGTGCCTAGTTAGACAAGAGTTTAACCATTTTCTTTTCATGTAAGAATTAAACTATGCATTTTGTAAGTAAAATTAAGTAATTAAGCTTCCTATTCATTCATCAAAACAGTGTGGAACCACAACTGAATTTGTTAGGCAGTCTGAAACTTTTTCTACTTTTTCACTGTTTTCTTTGCTGGTTATAACCAGCTCTGTATAGATATTTGTCCAAGTAATATGAAAAATTATTAACAATAATTATGCTTAATCTCTCTTGTAAAATATGCCACGTAGTACCAGATTGATAATGACAATAATTATATAATTAAATATAATAGTGTGGGTTGGTATGTGTGTCCATAGTTGTGTGTGTATTTAGATACAAGTAGCAAATAAATATAAAATAAATAATGAAAATAAATCCAAAGAAAATTGCTGTCAAACAATGCTTATCTGTTTGGGAAAATTTCTGTAAAGTATGACTCTCTTGCACTAATTGTACAATGACTCAGATCATGTGATAACAAAAGTAGTTTTCATTTAATTCCCTCTGCCTAACTGCAGATCTTCCATAACACTGACCTAAGTTCCAATAAAAGAATAAAACAAATAACAGTTGATATGCACAGTGCTATACTATAATAATCCAATTATTTCCCATAGTGCCGAAATGGCATGCAATTTCCACACCTGTGACTCCAGAGAGATGTTATTTGCACAGTTTGGATCTGAATGCCTAGTTAAATTTTGCTATGGTGCCTTGGGTCAGATTTATGTTAAATTTCTCTCTTTATAAACTGCATGGTCACATATTATTTTCTGGTGTGCTGGTTGCATACTCTGCTCTCTTGCTTGGCAGGAAATCTGTCTTGATTATCAACTTCTGCATCCTTGTGTTTAGTAGCCGTGCCATAAAGGTAACACCTGCAGCGAGAAGTGCCAGCTCCACAGTGTGGGGAATGAGAAAGGTGAGGACTGTGTTTTCCCCATGGCATTTCATCTGTCTTTCATAATGTAGCTCTGCTAGTAGCCTTAGGCAAGAGACCTTTCAGTTGTATAGTAAGAAGACCAGTGGCCAATGTCTGAGAGGTTCGATTTTATAATATCTTTGTCATCAGATGCTAATGCACTTGCAACACAGAAGAAATAAATTTGATATGTATCAGGAATCACTGTCCTAATAGAGAAAGTTATTTTTTAAATGAAAAAATGGCAATCTTGTCTGATGCTTAGGGCCATCCAAGCACTGACAAATTGATTGCGGTATAAAGGATTTCTATGGCCTTGCAGAAGGCAGATTGATTTTTTTCTTTTTATTGGATCTAACATTAGTGGATTGCATTTTACATGTTTTACATTTGCATTTACAACTATGTCAAAGTTCCCGTCTAAATCCAAAATATTATTGACTTCAGCTGTGCAAAGCAGAGTCAGAATCATCCTTCCTATTTCTGTATTTCCTTGCACAATATTTTCCTGAGTCTGCGCACAAAGATGTAGTCTGTATGTGAAAATAAATTAATATAGTCTATTTGATTATCTGCTCTCTCTTTTTTTGTTGTTTGTTTGCTTAATTGTATTTAATTTTTAATTTAAACAAACAACTCAGGATTCACTGAACTAATGGTTTATTGTTTGCCTTTGGCAAATGTGAAACTTCCAGCTGTCTACAGCAAATAAAGCTACAAGACATCTTCTTTAAAAAGTCATCTTCTTTGAGTTGGTGACAAAGTGCAACACCCACTGGCATTCTGGATCACTTCATAACACACATTGTTGTGTGGCCAGCTGCAGCCCAACAATGTACCATGTGTACCCATGCAGCATCACTGAACTAATACAATTCCAGGAACTTTAAGAAATTCAAAGAAGAAAATAATGAAGTAGCTGGACATTTTGCATCCTGCTGAAGACAGTTCTGTAAATAACAAACAAACAATTCCCCCAAAAGAAAAACAGAGAGTTTCTTAACATGTATGAAATACGACCCCGGTTCAAAACTGTGATTTTCTTTTTCTTCTGAAACTATATTGACTGGAAACAGACTTTATCTGTTAGGAGGAAAAAAATAACATTCTTGCTGTTACATTGCACATTATTGGGATGAATTGCTTAAAGTAAAACCTACAAAGCTTCACTGAAATCATCTCACACAACCCATTATCTTTTGGAAGAGAAAGTGAACAAATGCAGCAAAGAGTTTGAGTCTAAAGGTCACAGGAACACAAAGGAACACCAAATGCCCAGTAGAATAAGTCCTCTTCCATATTCTCAGGACAGCACCCATGAACCATTTGCTCATCTCTCTCCTACGTCCACTTTCCTTCCTGCTAGACTTACCTATAACCAGATCTGCAACTGTTTTTATTAACACAGCTTTACAAAGCTTCTTGCCTAGATCACATAATTTCTGTCTTCACCGAGGATTGCTTCTCCACAAATCCACCTCCAGATGGTCTTAATTAATTTAACCCTTATAATGTTCACTCTACTCCACTGACTTATTTATGGACTATTTTCTGCCAACAGCCGAAAGTGACAAGTCATAACATTTGAAAGCAACAGTCTTTTGAGTCTTTTGAGTGCACACCACATACTTTTGCTGCAAAATCAGAGGCAGTGCTTCACTGAAGAGACAACAGGGAGACTTCAGCATAAATTGCTTGGAAAACTATAAGATTTTCCTTATCTACGACTCCTAAGCTGGAGATACGAGTATTATCTGAAGGTTTTTTTGTGGGTTCGGGGTATTTTTTTCCTCTCCTCACTAATCCTAAAAGTGTCCATGTCATCATTTGTTTTCTGATAGTACGCTTCTGTATCAAGTCGTCAAAAGTGTGAATACCTACCTTGAGGTATTTCATTTTTCATTCTGTTTTATATAAATGCTTTAAAGTGTTGTCTAAGTGTTCTTAGTGTTCTTGTCTATTAAAAAAATCATATCATGGCAAGTGAAGCAGAAGAATTTAATACAATTCATCAACAGTGAGTCACACTATTTGAAAATTCAAGTCTCCCCTCCCTCTTGGTAACCTAATTTTAAATGCATTTGGGAAAATGACATGTGCAATGTGTCCTCAATGTCTATAGATTTGGCCTAATTCAGTACAGGTGGGGATTGATTCTAAAAGCCCCCACAGAAAATTACTGCCATCAGCCCCCTCTCACTTTTACTAATTCTCATTTGAACTATATCAGTACGGCAAAGAATGTGAGGTGGTTTTCAGTACATATGGTTGATTTTTTTGGACGTTTTCCTCTTAATTATCATATTAAATCATTTTCTATCTGTTATTTCCCACCTGGAAATGTAATATAAACAGCTAGTAATGGAAGGATATTTGGGTGTGCATGTGTCTAATTTGAATATGTTATCATTAACACAGCATTTGTTGTAATAAGCGCAACTGCACTGTACTATGCTATATTTAAAATAATGACTGAAATACTTCTTACTGTACTGGGAAGTACTTACTGTACTGCTACCAGGCAGTGTAAGTAGTAAGCCTACACGGATTCCTCTAGAAACTCAGGTATGGTCTATAAATGAAGATAACATGTTGCACAAAGATGTACCAGTAAGTAATGTTCAAGCTTTTACTCAAGTAAAGAATGCGTTATATTGCATCGGCACATTGCTACTCCCAAGACAGCAAAATGAAAAGCAAGGCATTTGAAATAATTTACAATCTTATCACCACACATGCTGAAAACTCTAGGTGGTTAGCTGATAAGGTTAAGGCGGGCAACCTGCCTTCAAACCCAGTCTACATCTCCAACCAGTGTTGTGCTGATCTATGTGGATTTATCAGCTTGGGTCAGTATGGGTTAGAGCTCTTCACTTTCAGTTGGTGTTAGGTGGAGATGAATCAGATGCCTCTACATCAGGTTTCATTGAGCCTGAGCAGTGTAAATATACATTCATACAGTTTATTAAACTGAAATAACAATTTGCATTTGCAAAGATAGGCAGAAAGGAAGAATACATTTATCTGAGGAGTCATTGTTTGTCTGCAGAGAAAGGGCCCCAATGATCCATGAACCGCTTTTAAGGAATCTATTGAAGATGATGAAGAAAAGCAAGTTCCTACGGACTGTATGTATTGGGTTTAGGTGGCAAGGTTTTGGTAGTGGTGGGGGGCTGCAGGAGTGCTCTCTGTGAGAAGAAACTAGGGCTGGCCTGTGCTGGACACAGCTGTTTTTGCAATGAACACACTGTTGGCTGCAGCTGAGCCCATCAGCCAAGTGTGTGACACCCCTGTGAAAACATATTTAAGACAGGGCAGAAAATGCCAACCAGGTAGAGGAGGAGGGCAAACACCACCACCACCAAAGTCAGGGAAGAAGGAGGAAGAGGGGATATTCCATGGTGAAGCAGATATTTCCTGCAGCCTGTGGAGGACCCATACTGGAGCAGAGGAAGTGTGAGAAGGAAGGAGCACCAGAGAGGAATCGTTGTGTAGTGAACATAACCCTGCACCACTTGGAGGAGCAGGTAGAGGAGTGAAGTTAAGCATGAGAGGAGGGAGAGGACAGGTGTTTTAATCTTTGTCTTTCTGTTTCTGATTACCTGGATCTATTTTAATTGGCTATAAATTAATTTTTAGCAAGTCAAGTCTGTTTTGCCTGCAGCTGTGATTGGTAAGACATATCCCTGTCTGTATCCAAACCCATGAGCTTTCTCATCCTCTTATCTCCCCTTGTGCTGCTGAGGAGGAGGAGTCAGTGAGTGGCTGGGTAGGTATTTGGCTGTTAACTGTTGCAGCGTGCACATATATATACACATATATATATATATAAAACTCTCAATTGTAAAACCTCTAAAGGGGTTTAACTTTACTTTGGAAACATTTTAGGGATATACAAAACGAGAAGGGCCCTTCCATACCATTTAACTAGTTACGAGAAATACTTCAAGCTTAGCCTATCAAAACTTAGCCGTCTTTGATCCCTAGAAAATGTTAGGGCTCCACAGGCCTTGTTTGTTGTGTCTAGCCTAGTAAATTGTCTCTGTCAGAGGCAATTAGTTAACATCCTGCAGGAAAGATACAGTCTGCTCTGCAAATAATGTTCCAGAGTTTACTGCAGGGAAGCTTCAATTCCTTTCTTACAGTGTATGAGGTTCCTTAACTTCTGCTGTAGCCCGTCTGTTTGGCTTTTGGCATGGTTAGTGGTACTTTTCAGCTGTTCCTCTCCTGTTCAGTTTCTTGCCTGACATGCAGGGCTTTTTTTCTCATCTGTGCTTATATTCAGCTAAGTTCCTTTCTGTCATCCACTTCACAGAATAACAACAAAAACATCTGATTTATTGTCAAAAATCAGTTTTTCTTCAGCAAATAATAATACACTAAATTTCTAAATGTATCATTATTATATGATCTCTTTGTCTTTTAGTTTCAATCTGAACTCTGCATTACATGGGCAAAAATGTCTTGTCTTGATTTGGGGACAATTACATTCCTTAAATCCTTTTCCTTAAATTATGAGTGCTTCCTTCTTCTCAACCAAAATTTTTGCTCTGGGTAATTATACTGTAGTATACATACATATATATAAATACTGTATAAATTTTCACTTCATGGAATTTTCAGAGTTGGAAGACACATCTAGCGATCATCTAGTCCAACTCCTCTGCCGACACAGGAATGCCTAGAGCGCATTACTCAGGACTGCATCCAGGCGGGTCTGGAAAATCTCCAGAGAAGGGGACTCCACAACCTCCCTGGGCAGCCTGGTCCAGTGCTCTGTCACCCTCACCATAAAGAAGTTTTTTCTTATGTTTGAATGGAACTTCCAATGTTCCAACTTGTGCCCGTTGCCCCTCGTCCTGTCACTGGGAACCACTGAAAAGACTCTGCCTCCATCCTCCTTCAGCCCACCCTTCAGATACTTAGAAGCAAGAATAAGGTCTCCCCTCAGCCTTCTCTTCTCCAGGCTAAAGAGTCCCAGCTCTCTCAGCCTTTCCTCATAAGGGAGGTGCTCCAATCCCCCAGTCATCTTTGTTGCCCTACGCTGGACTCTCTCCAGTAGTTCCCTGTCCCGCTTGAGCTGGGGAGCCCAGAACTGGACACAGTATTCCAGTTGTGGCCTCACCAGTGCCGAGTAGAGGGGGAGAATGACCTCCCTCGACCTACTGGCCACACTCTTCCCTATGCAGCCCAGGATTCCATTGGCCTTCCTGGCGACAAGGGCACATTGCTGGCTCATGGATAATTTACTGTCTACCAGGACCCCCAGATCCTTCTCCTCAGAACTGCTTTCCAGCAGGTCCACCCCTAACCTATATTGGTGCCTAGCATTCTTCCTCCCCAGGTGCAGGACCCTACACTTGCTCTTGTTGAACCTCATTAGGTTCTTCTCTGCCCAGCACTCCAGCCTGTCCAGGTCACGCTGGATGGCAGCGCGGCCCTCTGGAGTGTCAGCCACCCCTCCCAGTTTGGTATCATCAGCGAACTTGCTGAGGATACACTCTGTCCCCTCATCCAGGTCATTGATGAATATATTGAACAAGATTGGGCCGAGTATTGACCCCTGGGGGACACCACTGGTTACAGGCCTCCAACTTGACACTGCTCCATTAATCACAACCCTCTGAGTTCTGTCACACAGCCAGCTCTCAATCCACCTCGCTGTCTCCTCATCTAGCCCACACTTCCTCAGCTTCCTAATGAGGATGTTATGGGAGACAGTGTCAAAAGCCTTTCTGAAGTCAAGGGAGATGACGTCTACTGCTCTCCCCTCATCCAGCCAACCAGTTATAACAACATAGAAGGCTATTAGGTTGGTCAAGCATGATTTGCTGTTGGTAAATCTGTGTTGACCACTTCCAATAACTTCCTGTTCTTCAATGTATTTGGAGATGACATCCAGAACAAGTCGCTCCATTACCTTCCCAGGGACAGAGGTGAGACTAACTCGCCTGTAGTTCCCTGGGTCCTCCTTCTTGCCGTTCTTGAAGATTGGACCGATGTCGGCCTTCTTCCAGTCCTCAGGCACCTCTCCTATTCCCCATGACCTTCCAAAGATGATGGAGAGTGGTCTAGCAATAACATCTGCCAGCTCTCTCAGCACTCACAGGTGCATCCTGTCAGGGCCCATGGACTTACAGGTGTCCAGCTTGGTCAAGTGGTCTCTAACCCGGTCACAGAGATCCTGTTATCTATCAAATGGAAAAAAAACCCGCACACCACTTGTCAGCTAAAGCCTCTCACCTCTTCCTTTAAATCTAACAAAGGTGCTTCTTATCACCACATTAACTGGTAGCTTGTTTTGGATTATTAGTTAACATTTGATGAATTCACCACTATATACACGCATGCGTACATATGTGTGTCAGTGTGTGTATATACAGACACATAGAAATACATACCTCAGTTGCTGTAAACCACCCATAATATGTTCATAACAGCAGCTCTGGTAAGTTACAGTGAACAAGGACACTAGGGTCTCCAAAGATCCTCTAATAAGCTGGTATAGAGAAAATAACTTGTTATTCATCACAGAGGTATTCTTCTCTTCTGAGTGAGAACTAGCCACATGCCTCAGGGTTATACCCGAGACCATCACTGCTAGAACCGTAGTTTCTTTTAGCTGGTGGTGGATACGAGAAAGAACTTACGTGACGTAGAACACAAGCATCTTTGAAAGTAATTGGGTTATATCTTTTTAAAACTGTTAAAGCATGCCTCCATATCACAATCCAGTTCTCTTTAGATATGTAAAACTTTGGCCACCAAAAATGCTGATGCAATTAGATGTTTCTGAAAGTATCACCAGACGTGCAGAAATGACATCTTGTGTACCTGTTGTCACTATGTCTGTATGTTCTGACAATTTCCATAAAACTAACAAAGTTGATATTCATGTGGTGATCAAAATGAAATTTGGCAATAAATTCTTCATAATTCATTTTACCTTGGTTTTCATCAGGAAGTTACATTCTCATATGTTTTCTAGCCTGAACAATTTCTGCTGTATGATGAGTTATACACTAGAAGTGCCTGTATCTTTCCATTGATTCAAAAAGCAGAGTTTAGAGGTAAGAGCTCTATATTGTACTAGCTCAGATTTAGAAGTGTATACTGCAGGTACCTAAAGCTTAGGTGAAATGAATTTTATTTGTAGTGCTTGTTGCCAGAAAAGCATACAGGATCACATGTTTGAAAGAAACTTAAAGAGTTTTCACACATTAAAAAGCAGGGCACCAAAATTCCAAACAGATTGATGAAAATAATTCTCCAGACCTACTTACAGCTAGACTGATGCTCAGTGGGACTATCAAATGATGCAAAGATGGGTGGAAAAAGGCAAACATAGATTCATCTTCAAGAAAGACAAGACGGAGGGTTTTAAAGACCTTTTGGCAAGTCAGTCTCATTTCAGTTCCTGGAAAGATTATGGAGCAAATTCCTCTGGAAGCTATTTCCAAGCACACAAAGGGCAAGAAAATGGCAGGGAAAAAGCAGGATGGGTTTGCCCAGAGCAAATTCTGTCTTACCAGCCTGATTGCCTTATGTGATGAGAGGACAGGTTCAGTGCATAAAGGGAGAGAAGTGGACACTTTATACCTTGACTGCAGTAACACCTTCAACACAGCCTCCCATATTATTCTTACAGGAAAACTGGTGAGATACAGACAACGTAAGAGTGGACTACCAGACTCAAGGGTTATCATCAGTAGTACAAATCATGCTGGCTACTTGCAATGGGGCCAATACTATTTAATGTATTTATTAACAATCTGGATGAGAGGATAGAGTCCTCTCTCAGTATGTTTGCCCAGCAAGGCCAAGTTGGAGTGAGCAGACAATACATGAGAGGGCAGTGCTGCTATTCAGGGGGGGCTTGACAGTCTGGAGAAACGGGCAGACAGGAACCTCACGAAGTACCTTGAAGACAACTGTGAAACGCAGCAGTACAGGATAGGCACCAAAAGAATTGAAAGCGGTTTCACAGAAAAGGAACTGTGGTCTCAGGTGGACAACAAGCTGATCACAAGTTGACACTCTGACCTCGCAGAGATGAAGACCAACTGCATACTGACACGTATTAGCAAGAGTATAGACAGCAGGTCCCGGGAAGCAGTTTTTCTCTGCCTTGCACTTGTGATACCACATGTAGTGTACTGTGGGCAGTGTTGCTTCCTAGTGAAAGAGATATTTAGATACTAGAGAGATTCCTGTGGGCCATCAACATGATGTAGACATACTGGAGTATGTGATATACACCGACAGACAGAGAAAACTGGGTTTGTTCATCCCAAAGAAAGGAAGGTTGAGGGGAGACCCATTTTCTGGTTTCATCTATATCATGAGAGGATACAGATAAGACAGAGCCAGACTGTTGTCAGAAGTGTATAGTGATGCACAGTGACACAATAAGAGGCAACAGAGAGAAATTGGAACAGAGATATACTGACCAGATATGAGGAAACTCTTTTTTTGTTATGAACGTGGTTAATTCCTAAATCAGATTGCCCAGAGAAGTTGTGGAATTTCCATCTTTGGAGATTTTCAAACTCTATTAGATGTGGTCCTAAGCGACCTTCTGTAGTTTACGCTGCTTTGAGTTGAGGACTGGACTAGATGACCATAAGAAGTCCTTTTCAAATTAAGCTTAAATTAGCCTAAGATTCTTTGAGGATCTATCTATCCAGCCAAATGCTTAAAAAATATCCATAAATCATTGGAGAAATTTTACAAAAACCAGATAAACATCTACTGAAATAGAATGTTGCATGCATGCTATAATAAAAAAGACTCTTAGTCTTTGTATTCTGGGGCATAATCTATGTAGACAGTGGCTGTACTATAGAGTGCAATTTATAGAGGTAAGCAGTGGACCCTTTAAACATTTACACAAAGCCTGCAGCATATGCACAAAAACTTGTGTTGTTGGGGTTTTGGAGGTTGCTGCATCTAACAACACTTTGCAAAGTGTATCTCAATCCTCTGGGAGTGCTATACATATAGGTGATTGTTTATTGATTTTGAAACCACTAATTTTAGTTTCAATGTGGATTCAGTTTTCCAGTTATATCTTGTTGATATGAATAGCATCCAGTGTCCAAGCTGGTAAGTAATTGAGGCTCTGGGAGTTTGACTGCTCTTATGCTAATTAAAATCTAATCATCATCGTGAGAGCAAACACCTACTGAGACGTTTTAACTCCTAAAGGATCTTCTCAAAGTTTGCATGCACACACAGTCTTTGTCAAGTGTGAAGGCTACTTAAGATGCTGCACACATTACAACTGTAATACCACAGTTTCATCCAGGCTTAGGCACAGGAATGATCTCACTCTCAGTTCTGTGATTAAATGTCTGCAACCTTTTTACTTCTCTTATGGACTGAGGACTCCTTTTCCCTTCCATCTCCCCACTTATTGCTGAATGGTCACGATTAAGGCAGTGGTAAAAATGTTTTAATGATCAACTATGTCTTCAAAACTGCTTTTTTTTCAAAACCTGATTATAATATCAACCCAAGAACCATGAAGTGTTCCTGTCTTTTGCAAGAACATCATCTAGGAAACAAATACTGATGTATTCACACACATGTGGATAATGTAACATCCGAATATAGATACTACTTTTTGCTTAGAAACTGAAAATATGCTTTAAGAAAAATGCTTTTGGATACACTGAAACTGTGAACACTCACTCTGGGATTGAACCACCTGGAATATACCATGAATTCTGTCCATTGGCACTTACGTGACTTTGGAACATTAAGCTCTTCCAGGCAATTAAAAAAGAAATAAAAGCACATCATGAAAAATTCAAGGGACCATGACAATCCTGGTACATGTAAATCAAAATATTATTGCATGTTTTATTTCATCAGTAGATTTTAAGAATAAATAGACTGTGATAAGAAATTTTTTAAAAATCAATTTTAGGCAAAGAAACATCAAGAACAGGGGACATTTCTGACTTCAAGGATAACGATGAAAATGATTGCAGGTCTTTGAATTGTGAACTCTGCACTTCTTAGTGCAATCCTTCTGGAGGGTCATCTTAAAAGCCACTCATTTCACTGATTTTCAAGCTGCATTTTGTATCCTTCTGCTGTATATTACTTGCACATGTCAACAGTAGCTGGGAATAACTAATTATAATCATGGGAGGGGTGATAATTATAAACAGCAAGTTCCCAGTTGTTCTCCCATCATAATTTTCCAGTACTGAATGTATGCAAAAACCATCAAAAGTTAAAAGTGATAACAGGTTCTGCCTCTTTCGTCTGCAAATTCAGGGAAATTTTCATATAGTGGATAGGAGACGGAATAATTCCTCAGGGGAGACGATGTGCAAAAGAAAAATTTGAACAGTTCTAAGATGTTATGTATTAATGCAGGGATATTTATTTCAGCCATTCAGGAATTAAATATTATAATTCTGATCCATATTTCTTCTGGTAGCTCCTTGAGTCACACTGCAGATAAACCAAACTAGTTTTAACTTAAATATAATGGCAGGTCAAAGTAACATGACCAACTTCTATTAAACAGACAAAAAACCCCAAAAAACCCAAGTACCTTGAAGAAAACAATTACTTTGGGTGGTATATTGCTATATTGAGTTTTGACACAGTTGTTTAGATTACCTGACAATATGAAAGGGGGCAACGTAGGACTTGGGATTTGCCCTGTTTTGTTAAGGGGGCAGGACTCAGCCTGTTTATCAGAAGCAAAAGTAAAAGCTGTGTGTATCTTTGTCCTCCATGGGTGAGCCTTCTATCTTAACAAAAAGGAAATTTGACAGGTCTAATTTAGGCCAGCTAGTCAGTTCCCCTGGAGTGGATCTACCAGCATGGAAGAGTTTCTTCTCTCCTCTGTACAAGAACATGTTTAGCTCATGAAAAGTAGAATAGGAAGGAGACAATATGAAAGAGGAGAACTTCGAGGTCACTTTTGGGCCACTGAAATTGTTGGGCCATGGAAGGAACCACTCAAGCACAATGTCAGAGGGGTTCAACCAGAACACTGTAAGTGATTACAAGAAAAGAAAGCAAGATAATCATTGGTCTCATGAGAAAAATAACTTCCAATGGGATGTTGTAAGGGGATTTTGGAGATGTACAAATCTTCCTAAATGTATTAGGAGACGTTCAGAAAGATGACCACCCATGAAAAAAAGGGAGAGATAAAGTGGATTATGTAGGAACACGTGTGGGAAAATGGGGAGGAGGGAGGACAAAATGTGCCAGTCATGTAAACAATAGCTCAGTATAATTCTCTGGTCAAGGCCTGCCTGCTTGTTGCAATCTGTCCTATGGTCTTATTAAACTCGAACTATATTTCCTTTGTGACACTCTGTGTGTATGTGTTTGTAATTTTGTAATGCGCTTTATGCTGGACTAGCTGGTGAGTTGGAAAGGAAGGAGACCGTGTCCTGGTTTGAGGTAAAACAGGACCAATTTTGTTCAGTAACTTTACTTTTTAGCTAGGCCTCTTCTAACTGCTGAAATTACCAGCATGTTGTGCAGAAAACTGTTCACTTTCAGAGTGATAAGACCCATGTTTATAGTTGATGCCAAGGAACAGTATGCAGAGAGGCTCTTGCTTATGCTTATTGCTATAACAACCAAGGCCAGCCAACTTTGTTACTTGCCCCGTTGGAGGGTCGGAAGCGGAAAAGCGCAGAGTGGTCACACCTGCGGGGAGGAGCGGACAGGACAGGTGACCCAAAACTGACCAACAGGGTATTCCATCCCATCTGCCTCATGCTCAGTATAAAAGCTGAGGGATCAAAGGGTCAGCCCTCTTTCTTCAATGGCCGACATCCGAGGAGGACTCTGTCTCTGCATCTGCCTTTGATCCCGATCCTGAATCCAGATCTGGAATCCAGTTCCCGTCCGTCACTGAGTCCAGTCTGGGACTTCCCCAGTGCCTGCTGGTGACGTGATTGTCATCCTGGGAGCTTGATACGGTTTTGTATATATTTCATTATTTTCTTTTTATTATTTTATTATTAATATTTCATTAAAATAGTTTAGTTCCTTCTAAACTCTTAAGTCTCTTTTTCTCTCTCTTTCTTGCCTCCCTTCGGGAGCAGAGCAAGAGGGAGAGAGCATCTGTCGTTCCACCAGATTGGGCCAATCTGGCCCAAACCACGACAGATTGGAACCCGGAAGGGCTCAAGGTCAGAGCTGGAGAGTGGATAAAAAAGGCTGAGGGTCTGGATATGGATGGTGGACGACCTTTTAAGGTTTGGTCTAGGGTCTGAGGGACCCACCCATGTTAGTGTTAATGTGGCTGTCAGTAAGGTCGTCCTCTCCTGTTTGTGTTGATCTGTGTGGCCTGAAATGTTTCTGTTTGTGCATATGTATTTGCATCTTTTGAATACGCACTCAGCCCCACTACTGAGCTGAAAATGGGGAACACCAGCAGCCACATCCAGCAAAACCGTGAGGAAAATTCCCCTGGGTTTGTCTTCCTTTCACAGCCGAGGTCTTTAATGTTACAGTTGTTCAGCTGTACTCAGAACTGACAGGATCTTTTTTTCTTGCCACCTGCACCTCTGTACATGACACCACTCATACTGAGGCAGGTCTGTGAGCATTTCTGCTGGGTTTTGCTGCAATGCCTTTCAAATTTCCTGCTGCTTTAAGCATTTCTTTTTTAATCTTGCTTCAAAGCACATGGCATATCTCTGAAGCCCTGAAATCATTCAAATCTGAAGCACTCTGGGGTTTCTGAGTCACACTCTGTAATTTGAAGCATTTGAGGCACCTGGGAAGATCTGGGATGTATTTATTAATTATCTTCTTATAGCACCAAAGATATACATAGACATGTACAGCCAAAATTAAAGGCGTGATATTTTTTTTTCTCCCCCAGAAGCTTTAAATCTAGGTGATTGATCATATAAAGTGTCAATAAGTGCCAGTGAATGTCAGAGGACAACTGGGCTCTCAAGCTCTCTGGACTAGATTCTAACAACAGATAGAACATTCTCCTGCGAGGGAATTTTGAACTCTTAAATTAGATTCATACCTGAATTTTGGGTGCTTAGGGGAACCAAACTCCTGAATTTTTTAAATTCAGGCACCCTTATTGCTTAAGGGATATGAATTCTTCATTCTGCTTTTCACAGGAAGAAGAAATACACCAATACCTGTCAGTGTGTCACAGGAGAACTTGGCTACTTCAGAAAAGGAGACAAATTCTGTTTATTGATGGTTGTCCCCGTGCCAGTATTAATATTGGAGACTGAAGATCAGCTTATTGCTAGAGGGGAAATCTGTGATATTTTTTAACTGTAAAGTTATATATGCATAATAGCTGTGAAATAAGAAGTTCCCACAAAACTACATGAAGCACTTTCTCAAGACGCCTACTTGTCAAAGAGCAACTCTTCCTCCAAAGTGGATTTTAGTTAAATTAAGAGAAAGCAAACTATTTCTTCTTGGTGCAGCTTACTCAAAGATCTCTTAACTTCACAAAGTAGCGAACACAGTACTCCTTCTGTGACTGAAAACTCCAAAGCATTCTCTGTCACCCTGTGCCAACATTAAGTGTGTGATGTGTCCTTCCTCTCTTGCTGTATTACTAGGACTGCAAATTAGAAAATAACTTACTGAGGCCACCTGTTTGTTAGAGAAGGGTCCAAAGCAAAGCTTCAGTCCATGTTTGTGGGAGCTAGGGCCTAGTTCTACAAACTTAATCCATTCATACTGTTTGTCTCAATATGAAATGGAGTTCCCGCTCAAGCTCCTTCCTCCTCTGTTAGCTTTTCTGTTTCTTTAGGTATTGTCCATTGTCATTGCTGGCAGTGAAGCAGTAAGCTCTCCCTACATGTATATTCATGCAGAAAAAATAATTCCTGAAATCACATCTCATCTCTAGACTCCCCTCAATTTTCCTGCTCATGGATAGATTTCTCGTTTCTCATCCACTTGGCTAGGCATGAACCGATGTCCTATTTTTGTATCATTTCTCTAATTTCAGGCTCAGCTTTTCAAATCTTCTATTTATACAGTCAAACAGAAAATGGATAGAAATTCTAGACTTGACAAGAGACTTGCAATTTTTTCCAGCTTCTTTGCAATTACCAGTTACTTCAAGGTATTTAGTATGGAGTAGTAGACCTGAACTGAACTATAATCCTTTCCCTTCTTTCTTCTGAATCTGCTCCTTATAGTTAAATGACTTTGACTATAGGACATGTACCACATTCTCTTTCTCCCCATGCAACCCTCTCTATATGTGCCAATTATCATTTTAGACATCAAAGTGTATAAGAACAGATGGCCTATCTTGACATGGGCTTGCACTAAAAATACAGAGGTCAATAGTTTGATTAGTACTCTGGATTTTATGAGAATGCATGGACTTGTTCCACAGACAGCTTAACACTGTTGAAATCATTTTGTTCCTTTTGTGACTGTAAAATCTCACAACCAGCTAGAAAACACTGGCACTATACGTGCTATATTAAGCATCAATGGGATTAAATAGAAAAGCTGATTTTTTTCAGTTGGCAAATCAGCAGTTCAAGGGATTATTCCCCAGGCAGTTAAAACATTTACAGTGCCACATACACAGTATCTTTTGGATTCTAATGGGTCAAATATAAACTTTTCCAGGTTTATTTGGGGATGAAGGATGCCTTAGGTGACAAGAAATGCCTGTTGTTATGACTAGTCATATTTTAGTAGTACACAAAAGCCTGGCTTTGAAGAAAGGTTATAACCTGGCCTCTCTTATTGTGCTGATAATTAATTGCAGGTGCACATAATCAAGATACAATTCATTCCCAGTGCCAAACTGTGCCGTAAACCTAAGGAAGCTGACATTGAAAACATGGCCTGAAGGGTTTTGTTCCTACTGCTGTTCAAGTTGATGGCAAAAACTCCTACTGATCTGAACAGGAACAGAATTTGGTCCCAACTGTTGAATGTTGTGCCTGTGAGTGAGATTCCTTTTTTTAATGTAAATTGACAAGTCTTAGTCTCACAAATTCTTTTATTAGGAGCACAAGGATTACTTCATGGCCTAAGGCATTCATGGCTCTAAACTATTCTTGACATTTAAAAAAAAAATAATTTTAAGCCTCTCTTATTCCATTTTGGGTCTTTAACTTTTCAGACTTCTGCAAAATCAAGCACTGTAACACAAGGCCGGAAAACATGAGTGCTAGTATTGCACAGAGCAAGGGAGATGCACAGAAGTTGAATAATACACTGCAGCAAATACACTTTTTTTGCTGCTTCCTAACTCCAACGTCTGCAATTGAAATATCGAAGGGTAAATTCAGGACTCCGTTTAGGCTAGTATGCTCCTGTTTGTATTGGTGTAAGGATATAACAGAAAGCAGAACTGATTATGAAAAGAAAGTAAATACTTGCTACAAGTATTTCTCACCCTCTAGCTTTTAGTTGCAAATACTTTTTTAATCATGAGCTACTTTTACTTCTATAGAGAAAGATGGCAGAGAAATATAGAGAAAAAAGAAGATAAAGATCTTCCACATCTTTGTTATTCTTTGACAGGTACATGTATCGTGCAGGCTATGCTTCCAGTCTCTTTTTTACCTTCTACAATTTCCACGGTATTCAGAAACTCACTCGTGCCATGGCATAGACAGTATTTGTGTAGTCCATCCTCTCCTCTGCACTGTATAAAGCTGTCAATGCAGGAAATATGGCACCTCAGACTAAAGGAACATATGAAAATTCTTCGACCCCAGCTTCAACTGCTAAATGTAGGAAACACTAGCATTTAAGAGTAGAGAAAACGGTAAAAGAAAAAGTGTGAGGATAGTTTTCCTGCTAAAAACTGTCAGTAAAAGAAAAGGAGGAAAAAAGTAAGAGAGAGAAAAAAAGGAACAGGCTGCCTGTGTTGCCATGCATTTGCAAGGAAGAATTGTTTAGTCAATTCAATAAATAAATGGTTGGTCTTCTAATGAATATCTTGGGAGTTTTAAACCAATAGTGAAGGGAAGAAAATGCTGGTCTTTTTTCCTAGCAGGAATACATGTTGTTTCTAATATATATATGGATATTTTGATACTGTACAGATGGACTAAAGAGGGGGGTGTAATTGTCAATTTCTGTAGTAATTATATTAGTGACAATTATGGAATTTTACATCAAAAGTGGAGTCTGCCCCAACAGTGAAGCTGGCTAGGTGGTATCACCTGAATAGTTTTATTCTCCATACTGTAGCAGCAGAGAAATCAATTATGGAGCCTCTCCTCCTCTCCTCTCTGTTAGTCGTATTTGAAGTTTTGACACTGCTCATTCCGTTTATTTGCTGCTGGCCTAATAATCCCTTGCATGCTGGGAAAACCTTTGTTCTCTGACAGAAGTAATAAAGTTGTCTGCACGATTCCCTCTTATGAGACATGGAGCTCTCCCATTTTATTTAATCTGGTGATGTGCAGCCTTTTCAAAGTAAACACTTCGCAGGAACCAAATGGGGAATGATAACCCAGTGACCGGCCTGCGTAACCAAAAAAAAAAATTAAAACCTTGCCTGGCAAGGAAAAAAACAATTACTCTTAATTTCAGATCCGCCCTCCCCACCCTCCAAGAAACCTGCATGAGAAACCTGGGTCAAATGGTTTTTAGCTCTCATTTCTGATGGAGCGTGTGTCTTCCTGTGGAAGTGCTTCAGCTTTCCCCTGCTCTTCATTCACTCATTCCCACTGAATGGCAGCATACAGAAAATGAAGAGATCTAAATGCCAGCAGGAGGCTGGCTGCTTTCTTCTAGGCATGTCCTGAGTCCAGTCACCCAGAACAACTTGTGATCCCTGGACAAAGACACTCACAGCAGGTGGCCATATCAAGAAATTTTCCTCCTGGAATTAGATATTATTCCAGGAATCACTACTGAGTCAAACATAATGCCCCATCCTGCTGGGTCAAGTAGGATTTCATTTCAATTTCTTTACACAACGATGCGTTTCATCTTGTCTGCGTACAATGACAGTGCTCAGGCATGAAATAAATTGAAGTGCTTGAAAGGCAGAATTATCCCTTGAACCTGCAGCATTCCCGACCCCAAAAACATACATTGTCAAGTGAGTTCCAGATAAGCAGGATCTTCACCGAGTGTTTGTGCTGCTTGGCTTCCTTTAATCATACTCCCTTTTGTAAAAGGGATTTTCGAGGGGAAAGATAAATCATTGCTGAGGAAAAAGGTCATTTTCAAAAGGCTTTAAGAGCTTCATTTTGTGTGGCTTTTCAAGGTGAAACAGGTAATTCAGTGCAGTGAAAACCTTTTGTATTCAACTTAATTCACAGTTCACACTACCAAGAAAAAAGTAACGAAATAAGCTTGAATAAAATTCTTCATTAAAACAGTTCTTATACATGTGTGAACCACGTTTTGTTGTTTGCTAATACATTGGCCTGAATATTGAAAAATAAATTTATTACTAATACTGAAGCTCTATATCCTAGCTTTAAATCAGCTGTGCCTCCAATATTGGACTATTTTCTTGCTGTAGTACAATAGGCATCAATCATTTCTTCTGGGAATCACTGTTGTAATGCATATACTGAATATACTGATACTGAGACATCCAGGCATATCCTTGGCATCCTGCCCACAACCAGACGGAGACTCATATTTTTCGGGTAGGGTAGAAAATGTTTTGCAATGTTTCATGGATAATGAGCCTGCCCTGTGTATAGAGACTCTTTCTGTACCTCTTTCAGACTACCAGTGTAGACCTTCCAGGTCTCTGGTCACAGGTCAGACGTATCTTTGTTTAAGATATCTGCACTCTGTATTTTAACCTCAAGATATGAACTCAGTGTAAGAATGACCAGATGACTATACATAGCTTGGATTAGTAGACTAAGTCATGATCCTTTCAACTATAATGAATACACCTCTCTGTTCTTTCCGATTTTTCCTGCTGAGCTGAGTATCCTCTAAAGCATGCTGCATGCATTTCACTAGGAACAATTGTGCAAAATGTTCATTAATGTGAATTGTCTCATCTGTAACCTTAAATAATAACCCTAATTGAGAAAGTCCTCTTTCATAATGAGGACAAACTATTTTCAAAACGTGCATCTGTATCAAGAATGGGGTATACAGAAACTGATCTTGTTTGCTTACTTGTTTTTCCCACACATAAAATAATGTTGATGAAAATATTTGAGTTGACCTTCAACTCTGATCCAGATCAGATACCTGCCCTAAAACTACTGTAGAGACTAAAGACAGTCGTATTTTAGTAGAAATAGGCAGAAATGCTGCTAAAAATGAAAGTTCTTCTGTGAGATTACTTCATTCCTTTGTTATTTCCTCTTTTAGGGAAATAACAACCCTAAGGAAATGCAACCAAGACAGCAGATAGATTATGCCTGATGAGGGATGTCATGAAGAAGTCGTGTTCCCCAAACTCATCTTCTTATCCCTATCACATCTACTTGTTTAACAAAAGATATTACCCCTGACTCCAAATCCTTCTTCTTTGTGAAATATAGCGTGTTTATTAAGAAGCGTCTTACAGAGATGGTACATAGCATGTGGGATAAGTCATCCTTATGGACTGTGACAAAGTACTGTGAATCTAGTTTAAATTTTCAATATATTGCATCTCTCCAAACCAAAACCCATGGACCAAGATCACAACTGATGCTCTTGATCCAGAGGACAGGATACAAATATAGTGCTGTTCATATGATAATAACTAAAAGGATTCATTTAGGAGAGAGATTGGCTGTATTAAGAAAGAAAATTAGTATGTTAAATTCATGTTAACAATTCCAAAATGAAAAAAAAGATAAAATTGCACAATTATTTTTATGATCCCCTGGTGGCTGCAAGAAGCCATGCCAACCTTGGAGAGAATTCTCCTTTAGTATGATCATCAGAGTGGATAAACCTTGCCTGGAACACAGGAAATAACCAGGGTAGAAGAGAAATAAATATGGGAAAGGAAAGACATGGTTTCACAGAACTTATTATTAAGAGTAAAGCAGCTCATGCAGTCATTGATGTCTTTCTGACTACTCTAATGTAAGACTATTTTAAATTAGTCTCAGATCTGTCTGTTCCTCCAGAAAGAAAAAATGTGGTCCTAGAGGTAATTTAATCACAAGGGCAATGCCTGTTTTCATATAAAACCTTTCTCTTCGTGGCCATTGGTAGAATTTTAACCTACAAAGCAAGGTATATGTTCTATTCCAACGAAAATTTTGGACCCAAGTCTCCTAATTTTATAGTAAATCAGGGCCTCTCAGTGCATTCCAGCATCTTCAGAGAAAAGGGTACAGGGGAAATCCTAATTAATTTTCCTCAGTAGATAATTAGCCTATTAATGTGATCTGAATCAGAAACGTTCTGGTGTGGATTTACTTTTCAAAATGGGAAAGATCAGAAAAAAACCCTTATATTAAATTTTAGTTTGTGAGAAAATAAAGATGTCAGTCTTTTAATTAAAAAAGTATATTTCTCATAGTTATTGTTTGTTCAAAGTCAGCATTTACATTCATTTGTACCACACATCTATGTGTTACTCTCAACCTGAAATTTCTAATTTCTTCTTATTACATGGACATTATTTCTTTTTTTTCTCCAGGGAGTTTTTTAGCTGCTTTCCCTCCATTTTTTTTTTTTTATTTTCCAAAACTTGATAATGCCTAAAGTTATACCGAAAATACAAAGCACTTTTCCATGTTCCAGACAGATTATTTTTGTTTAGTAGGGAAGTGAAGATCACATTTATTACCAACAAACAAACAAAAAACAACAACAAAAAGATAATCCTAAAGTAAGGTGAGAGCATCTATGACTATCAGCAGACACCAGTGTATATGCAAGTGGTCTTTTTTCCTTTATAAATGAAACAGCTTTGTGGGCTATCTAAAACTCCACTGACTACAAGATGTTAGGTAGTTCATACCACTGGATTATTATTGTTTTTTTTTAATTAGGAAATCCATCATTCTATATGTAAGAATAGTAGCAGCTTTTAGAATAATCTAGTACTCTTCTGTATAATTATATATAATGCACCAACCACTACAGCTACAGTGGCAGAGATTAAACATCCCATCTTTATGTAAGGAAAGACGTGGTATGATTTTTCAGTAATCTTCTCCATTGGCTATGGAACTGAGTAAACAGAAGTTCAGAGATGAGATAAAATGTTGTGGTTAGATTGTCTTGATCTGAAACTTGCCAACACAAACAATTCTCTGTAATCAGAGTGGCAGAAAGCTAATGACCCTGCAGTTTCAGAAGACAGGAAAGAAATTGAGAGGACAATTTGTTTTCATTCTTAAAGCATTGCAAGCAGCTAGCAATCAAGGAAATGCAAACAAGGTAGTTAATTGTCTTCATAATTAAAACATGCATCATTTTTGTGTCATTTCCTTAAGATTTCAAACTATTCCACTGAAAAAAAGATAAATCAAAACGAAGTACCTTCCATGTCGATATAGTGAAATCACATAAAAGTTTAGTCCAAAGCAAAATGTTCCTTCCTCTTCTTTTCTTCTCACAGTATTAATTCAATCTTTATTCTGAATTGCAGCTGGAATACACAAAAAAAAGTTCTTATTTTATGATTGTGACCTGTCTTATAATTTTTCTACTTTGTAAAAGTTTGCTTCCAGTCAGCAGTGCTTTGTTTTGGGGGTTTTGTTTGCTTGGCTTTTTTCTAATGTATATTTTAATTTCAAAAATTAACATAAAATGCAATTTCCATAAATGTGTATTTATACTGAGTCACCTAAAGAAATACAGAGAAAGTCACTTAAATCCAACCACAGACAATATTTTATGGAAAAAGTATTCTTATTTTGATCAAATACATTTTTTTTCCAGGATTTGTTAATTAAAAAAAACAAAAATACCTATCAGTCATTTTATAAGTTAATTTTATTGTCTCAGTGCATTTATGTCAATAACTATATATTTCAAGGGGGGAGTTTACAAGGCCATTTATCATGTTTACATTAGTGATAAGCATGTGCGTGCGCGCACACACACCCTCAATAGGTACAGTAATTTCTTTTAGATGTGTTAATTCTTATCTGAGGACTAGTTGGTAATTTGGTTGTTGACTCTATTTGGTGCTGAAGTGATTCGAGGAATAGCAGATGAACAGTTGTTATAGTTTGTGATAAGCCCAGCTTTTATTTAAATCAAAAAATCTGTTCTTTTGTGTGCACATATAAAAATATATAAGCATGGTTTTGTATTAGATATTCCTTATTGTCTGACATTCTTTTATCTGTCAGATATATATTGGTAAGTTGCACAAATGTGCATTTTCTTGAATATATGTGTGCGAGCATTCCTCCACATCTTTTTTTCATAGAGACTTTAGCTTTCCCTCCCAGGGGAAGCTCTTCTGTGGGGAATGAGGTATCCATCCTTACTAGGAACTTATAACCCTGAGTCTTTTGGATTTTTGTTTCCCACCTATGTGGGTGCCAAGCCTGGCAGCATAGCACATCAGGACAGGGAGCACGAACTGGAACTGGAGTTGTACTAGTCCCACACAGCAGCCCTCAGTGGAGGGATGCCCACCCGCTGAAAAGTGCAAAGGCAAACACTGCACCTACCTGGAATTCTCTAATTAGCCCTTTACAAAATTCTAATTTTTTTCACTGCCAACTCAGCATTAGCATGTACATGCATGAACTCCCTCAACCGAAGTGGCCTGCTAAATAAGCTGAATTTCTTCTGCAGTACCACAGCTAATGGCCAAAAACTCTTATAATTTTTTTCCAGTATTGTGGGTTTATTGAACAAATGAGGTCCCTGTGTACAATGCTGCAGTCCCTGCATTTTAGACTTAAGATTGCAACAAACAAGAATGACCTGAAATATCATTCTGACATACTGACTTATATTTACTCTTTCTAAATTTGTGCAAATGAAGAGGGTGTAACTCATCAAATCACTACAGAGTTCGCTTTTCAACTCAGTTCTCCTATAAAACCTTTTGCTTTGGAATCGTGGAAATATTGTTCAAGTGCTTATTTCTTCAGTGTCCATAAAATGAAAATTAAAGATATGTCCGCAGGTGGAATGCTGTAGATAGTGACATTATCATATTATCTTGAGTAAATCTTTCTATTCCCCCTCCTCTTTCTATGGTTGTATACGTGTCTGTGGGAAAGGGAAGAGGGATTCTGTGTGAATTTTTGTGTTCTCATTCTCTGCTGTCAGTGAAGATTCACTTTCTGTTCTTTTAGCAGGAAACTGTGCTTTGTTTAGTCGTTACTTTAAGACCATATTTTACTATTATTATTACTATTTTTATTGTTTACTTCTATACAACAGAATAAGATTTCACTGTCAGGCACTGTACACATACAAAAGAAAAAGACAGACTATGGCTCAAAGAATTCATGACCTTAAGATAATAAAAGCCTTAGCAGATAAAACACAAGGAGAAAAAAGCAAGATTAATGATTAATGATTGATACAATAAACAGTCGTTTCTACATGTCAGTGCCAGGAGTGTGCTTTTAATGTACACACTTACACAAGGACCAGCAATGACTTCCAGTATTTGGATACGGAAAATTCTCTCTCTTAGCTAGAGAAGATGTGAAGATAGCAATGAATAAAAGATGTAAAAGTATATTCCTGGAACTGATATTCAAAGAAGACCTTTTACAGGAACATCAAGAAAATTTAACAATAAATACCACCCAGTCATCCAAGTAAACTAATTGAATTGAGAAGTAGATCTCATAACATAAAAGAGTTTAGTTTATGAAAAAAAAATTAAAATGTCATTCAAAACCCAGTAGCAAAGAAAGAACATTTTATTTAATTTGAAGTTCTTTATATACAAGGTTAATAATTTGTATTTACAGACGAAGAATAGGATGATATTCCTGTGCTTCCATTTATAGGAAGTGAGTTTGAAAAACTTTATGATTTCTTCATTTTTCTAAATTTCAGCCATAAGCATGAGATGATGTTCTGATTCAAAACTGTCATTCAGCTAAGGAACACGGGAGCTATATAACAGCTAAAAAAGTTAGTGGTACAACTTACTAACTTCAGGGATCCAGTTTCTCTCACTTTTAAAAAACAAAGTAAGAAAGTCTTCCAAAATCATAAAAAACGTATATTTAAAACTGGTTTATTAATTTTGTTATTGTAGTACTCAAAATCTACAAGACATCTACCACAGTTTTCACAGGTACAAAGGGACGATGTCAGTAAAAAGCCACTAGATGTTCCTTTCCATTCGAGGCCTTTAAGGTGAGTCACATTTCTCAAAAAGCTCTCACAATTGCACAGCATTGGCACCAATGTAACTTTATTTTCTATGATCCTTTTGTGAACACTCTGTGTATTCTTTTTAATGCCTGTGGGAGTCATGCTGGGTCTTCAACATGAACTTACATTAACAATTGTATTTTTTTCTTTAGATGGGCATGATGTGAAATCCATTGGTATGAAAACATACTTACTAAGTGTGCATCAAGACTCAGAGTCCTGATGGTGGAGTTGCTCTGCTAGAAAGATGGAGGATGAGGAGAATGGAGCAAAATCAGTGAGGAATTGGCTTGATCCTGTTGCAGTCCTAACAGTAGAATTCACAGTAATACACTGTACGACCTTTTGGCATATAAGACATGTTTTGGAAAATATAGAGCTATGTTGGACTTAAAACACAGATAATGCTACTGCCAATGGAGTAAACAAGAAAAGAAAGGCAGTGGCCACATATTGCGCTTCTGATTCTCTGTGAAGTAAATCCCAAGGAAATTGAAGAATGGTTATCTGCTTGTTTAATGCAACACCTGTAAATACGGCAAACTTGTTAAATGTAGAGGAGACAAGGTGGTGGGATTAAACTTTGCATGGTCAACAAAGTGCTAATCAACAATATAAGGTGTGACTATTGCTACTAGTCTGCAAGGTGTGAAATGTTTGCTGCCAGGCAGGAGATATATGTGGTCAACAAATAAAACGGATTGACAGGTTTTTTTTTTGCAGGTTCTCCTACACAGAGAAATGAAGAAAGTTCCATTTCCATTAACTTTCAGAATATGTTTATTACAAGTACATGAAGTATTTCCCTGCAAAATGGATTAGCTGCTGAGATGTCTCACAGGCATGGGGGTGTCTGTTAATGCCATAGTGAGCATGAGGCAACACTACCATTTAATATCAGGCGTGAATGGATAGCAACAAAAATTGCAAGAAAAAAGAACCTTGTCATAAAAAAGATCAAAAATCAGTTTCAGATACCTGAAATTTGCTTGGAAGAGAACTCTTTTGCAGTGGGCAAACCACATCAAGATACTGCGGCTGAGTGATATAGAACGTGTAAAAAGGCAAAAAGCCAAAAACAGCAGAGCAGTTCAAAGACTTCAAGATACATTGAATTATGAGAAGAAGCCTGTTCCTATGTCTTCCATTTGAAGAAGTCACTTGAGAAAACTTTGTAAGAGAGATACACAGTTGTACATTTGGGAGGTTGATGTATGTACTCATTTTGTAACTAATGACAAAATTCTCTGTCCCTTGTGATCAGCAGTCTCCACAGAAGCTTCATGGAATGGATGTGCTTGCATTCTTACAAAAGTATATGGGACGTACTTCTGGCCTTCAATGTATGTCTTTGAAATTATACCAGTGAAAGAAAAAAAAAATAGAAATGCCTACTAAAAACAAATAAAAAAAGTTAGCTGTTCATGTTTCCTTTAAGGTCACTGAAGGTTACTAACAGTTTAGCCAAACATCTGTCAGAGACAGTTTAGTTATATTTGCTCTGTGATCTGTACTAAATAGTCTAGTCATAGTGCATTTCTATTGCTTTATGGATACAGCATTTCAAAAATATAAAACTAAGAACAGCCAGTGGTTATTATACACAAGAACTCTCAGAAGTACTAGTCAGGGTGCAATAACTATCTGTAATGTGAAAAACATATAATGATTTACATTACCTTTTCTTAGACATTGCTTTCAAAGCTATAGGTTCTACTTTGTGAATAGCAGTGAATTAATGGCAAGAACAAAAACCATATTGGAATACCCTTAAATCTCTTGCCCCATTTCTTTTTTTTTTCCACAGAACTATAACATGCTCATATTCTATTTATTTTTTCACATTTCCAGAAATTATAACATTAAAAATGGTGTTTTCATTTTGTGACAAGACACATCAAATCTGCATAATGTTTAAGAAGTGTGATTACTTTTGTTTATTTTAAGCCTGCTGCCTGATCGTTTCATTAAATACTGCTCAGATCTTGTAGTGAGAAAACCAGATTTCCTCTTAAAATTCTTTTTAGAATTCATGATTTTAGAAGACTGTATCCTATGTCTTTTTGTCGCCTCTTTTCCAAACTAGTCTTTATGTAGAAACACTTCCATACCTGTGACCATCTTAGTTACCTTTCTGTGTATCTTACCTCGTTCTTCTGGAATCTTTCAAAGGTGGTTGAATAATTTCAAAGAACAAAGCTTCTTAGAAAGAAGTTTGATAACCGGAATGATTTCTTCTATTTAAAAAAATCCTTTTTTAACAAGTTACACATGTAAAACTGGGTAAGGTGAATTCCTAATGTAAGTAGGTAAGGGGTATATTAGGAGATGAAGACTTTGACAGCACAGGTAATCCACAATATGGATGATACCCTCCTTCTGCATAACATATGTTTATGGCAATAACGGGAGTCCCAGTCACACTGTTGCTCTCGCTACCACACATCAGATAAGCCAGGAATCGCATGGCTGATGCTCACATGCAGTGAAGGATTAGAGCCAAAATGTAGACTTAGAATACAGCTGCATGAGTACTAACTTTAAAAATTGGATATGCTGGTTGTCATTTGAATTACTTTAAAATATCTCAGAGCTTTCACTGAGTCTCTGATGCAGCAAATTCTTAAATATAGGCCTAAAATTAAGAATGGAGTGGAACATTAGCTATGATGGCCAAGGTTTAGAAAAGGAAGCAAGGCTTATGGGGAGTGATCTTTCACTAGACTAACTGGTAAGCGAACAGAGAAATGGATTTTGTTTCTGCAAGTTTGTCTTTTTTTTCCCTAACTATATCACTAGGTTTATCAAAAGAAATTACTCCTCTCTGCAACACTTAACTTACGACTTCAAGATGTCAGCAATTCTGTTTGAGTCAGTAAAGATATTTACATATTTATATTTCAAATGCATCTAGTCACTTTATTGAACTGTTGCTTGAATTATATCAAGCTGTAAAACAGAAAGTCAACTGCAGTCTTGTGATGTGGACATCACCTCTCTTCTTCAACACATTTAAGAATGCATTTGTTCATATCTGCATTCCATGTTGTAATTTCCACGCTGTGGTTGCTACTGAAGCAGGTTTATAAAGTCAATAGCCAGCAGACATCTCTTTACGTAACCCCAAATTACAATGCAAATGCAGTCGTCCTTTTCATGGCCCAACTTCTCCTAAAGACAGAAGACACCTTGTGAATCAGGATTGTGTTTGCTTTGCATTAACAGAGCTCAACTCAGACAAACTTCCATGAAGAAGGCTTGAGTTGAGCTAATGTTACTGGTTCCTCACACTCACAGGTGCCAAGGGGAAAAATAATTTAAAAGTTGTACATTTAAAAGTGGCATGCACCATTAAGCTAAATCTGCTGTTGTGGAGAAGCATGAATTGACTGATTTATAAAACACGCTGTACTTAGTGCAGCAGTGCGGACCTGCACGTGGCTTGTGAGTCTAATAGGGAGGGGGAGGAGAGCTATTTGTTTTGTTGTGTCAGACCATTCTGCTCTCTCTGAAAGGAAACTCATTTTGGGATAATGAAAGAACAGGCATAGAAACTCAAACAATAGTTGCTGGATCTTAAAAGAAACTCCCATATAATTTATTTCCTTCCTCTTTTTTTATAGACTGTTATGCATTAAAGTGTCCATAATGTTATTAAACTGACGTATTCAGAAGAATATGAAAGAAAATGAGATCATATTCAAGCTGACAGGCAGTTGTACTGAGAACAGCCAGTGTTTCTTTCCTTAATCCCAAAGATGCTGTCTTATGGTTCCAATTTTTCCTTCGTTTTAAGAAAAGCATCCTTTCATTGTCTGTGTTTACAAGAACCTCACTGTATCTATATTCTTTTTAGCGTTTTGTCATTAAGAGTACAAAATGACAGATATTTTAGGTTCACATTGGTGAGTTTGAGATTTTTTCGGCATCAGTTTTATTTGACACTAGTGCAGGTTATCTGCGCTTCTTGATCAATCCTTCACGTGGGTTCCTTTCATGGCTTTTTAGTGCAGTTGATCAAATGTAACAACTGTGCAGAAATGAGCCTCTTTTTCCTTGGCTATTCTGGCTGTTACTGAGGCAGTCAAAGCCTAAACTAGGTTAAAATTGCTACATGATATGGGTAATGAAATGCAACAATCTTTTCTACTTACGCTGTTGAGTGAACCAACTGATTTTCTATTGTACTATTTGCACTGAATGTAAATATATTGGAACCACAGTTTCTACCCCTGTACTGTATAGAGAAATACCATTTGAAAACCTAATAGGCAGGAAAAACACCAGAGAAATATAATAGTGAAAGCAGTTTGCATTGTGAGTATTATACTATCTTACCAAAGGATAATTAGACTGAAGTGATCAACTCCTTAACATAATAAAAAGAACATTGAGTATTCTATGGAGCAAAGAGGTATTTTTGACATCTGGCTACAGCTTCTCTACAGACCCACTATATAAAATAAGTAGCAGTTCAGGAGTGCTTGCCAACAACATTGTGTTAGAATAATGTTGGAAATTCATTGTTGTTGCTATTGTTGTTAATAATAAGAATATTAACATTATTGTTTTAAAAAAGATTTCTTGGTAATATATCAAGGATAAAATCAGGAAGCACAAGTTGTATGATGAAGGTCACTTCTTAAGGTTTGATGCTAACATTCAGTTGTACTTTTACATTGAGAAGCCTATTTTGTCAATATTTTTAGGGAAATTTGAATTGACTTATGGGAACCCTACAGTAAAAATGGAAGTGTTGCAAAAAAAATAACACGGGCTACTGATATTGAGCACAGATTGCCTCATTCTTCTTTCTGCCCTCCCTCTTGATTTTTTATTTTTTCCTTTTCACAATAGCTGACCAAATAGTATGGTGTCCAGCAGGAGAACGTCAACAATTCCTGGAAATAAGAAAGTCCTTTCTCTTCATTGATTATTGTAATTAATCTTAACAGAGGGATGCAGTGAATCATATCTTAAATGGCTCAGTAGGTTAGATAAAAACTGGATAGGAAATAAAAAGAAGAAAAACAACAGAAAAAATGAGACTGGTGCAAATAAATAACAGAAAACTTTAAACAGGAGCTAGCACTTTCATTTGGTATTAAAAATATAATACAACATCAAATGGACGGCAACTTTCAACTTTATTCCAGAAATGAACTGGATACTTTCTTCATTTTGGGCCAGATGATCCAAATGTAAACCAACCTTTTTGAAAAACTAAATACATAAAAGACTATTTCATTCACAGCTGAAATCTATACCAAGGTTTAGATGTCTTTCTTGTAGAGAAAAATGATTGCTAAAAGATATTGTGAAGTACTATTTGACACCGAGGTCATGGTGCTCACATACATTACACACAAGAAAGGACCCTTTATGCTTACTTAGTAGAAAACAGTTGCAGTTACTGTTTGAACTGATTAAGGTATTGTTTTAAAAACGCATTTCTGCCTTTCAAAATGGTTTCATTAAGGCCAGACTGACATAATACCACACGTCTGTAATTCAAATTTGTTGCCACTGAGGCAATAAAAAGCAAGTGCTTTTTTTTTTTTTTTTTTTTNNNNACAAGTGCTTTTTTTTTTTTTTTTTGGTGTGTTAAGCAGATTTACTTTTTAACAGTGAAGCTTCAGTGGATGATTATGACATCAAAGTGTGACAGACAGTGATTATGTACTGCAGGGGGAAAAGATGGATAAAAACAGACATTTAATTCCCTTAGCTTAAAAAGACATTATCCCTGGCTAGGAGGAAAAATAAGTATTCCATCTCTTTTTTCATTTAGGCAAAATCAGGTACTGATTTAACCAACTTGCCTTGTCTGAAAGATTTTCTTTTAAAATCTTAATTGTAAGTTCATTTCCTTTCGTTAAGTATATTTTCAAGAAGTAATTTGCTTTTTTCTTTTTTTGCTTTGACTTTGAGACTTAATGCAGGCGGTTTGTTGTTCACCTTTCCAAAGAACTCATCCATAACTGTGTTTAGGCATAAACTTTTTTTTTTTTCCTTTTTTTTTTTTTTCTTCCCCCAAAAGAGCCATAGGACTACGGATCCAATTTTAAAAGGAACATACTGGATATAAAGGCTGAGGAATTTAAGTAATTTAACAATGATTTGAGAATTTTAGAATTCCTCTGAAATTAGAGATTATCTTTTGAAAGTAATTCTCAAAAAGAAAAGAGAAAATACAAAATTTTTTGCAAGGAACACAGGATTTGATACAGCTACCACTGCAGTACCTGGAAAAATTTTTGTTAAATCAAGCAGATATAAGTAACAGCTTCATCATTCTGATGTTTTACCTATATTAATGGAATGTTTGGATTTGGTTTTAAGTTGCATAAAATATGCAGAACAACAAATTGCTGTCAACCCTTAAAAGGAGACACAGACAGACAATACCCTAGATTAAATTCAAAACAATTTTTGGCTTTGGCTCAGAACACTTTATCCCATTAAAGGTAGGGAAGGAGAAAGATGGGGATTGTGAGGGGGTTGTGGATTTGCTCACTGAGGGGGAAAAAAAAAAGACATCAGAAGAATCCTCTTGATCTAGAGACAGTATATATCATTTAAGTGCCAGACTTCAAGCACATGCTCTTTAATGAAGATTTTTTTTTTAATTCTTCTCTGACCAAACAAAAGAGATAGTTATGAAAGCAAAACAGTAAGACCAGTAGATTGTCTGCTTTTTAATGTTCTATTCCTGTAAAATTTTGCACTTTAAAAAATATTACCCGGGCTTCTGCTTTCACACATAGTATAACAAATTAAATGGCTGATGAGAGCCTTTTCTTTTAAACATGTTACAGAATGCGTTCTTATGAAGAGAAATGGGTTCATAAACAATTTGTTCATGGGGAGAGGAGGAACAGATGACATGAGAACAGAACAAAACTGTGAAGTAAGAGTCACAGCTGAAATTCTTATGAGGAACCAATTGTCTTTTGTGTGCTGAGATTCACGTTAGAAAGCAAAAACAGAGGGGAAGTTTTGAGTAATACGCTGATGAGGAGAAGCTGGGAGAAAATCCTCCCTCCACAGAAATCAATGGCAAACATCTACTGATTGTAATGGAGCCTAGATTTCACCTTAGTTTTGCCAGCTAACAATGATGTGTCCAGCTCAAGTACTAGACATTGGATCATTCTTCAATATATGTTCTGATTTTAGTTTAAAACATTTTGTGGACTAAAGCATTATCTTCAGCTTCCAGAAAACACCCGCGTTAAGTTTTTAACCTATCAACCTGCAAAAGGTGTCTGTTCCTGTAGTTCTTTTAGACTTGCAATTTTCCTTTCTCCTTTCCTTCTCTTCTTCCTTTTCTTATCTCCTCTCCTGGCTGAAATTTTGAGGTGTTGTCCTGAAGTGACATAAATAAGAAAAAAAGGAAAACCGTTCCAAATGAACTGTTTCCAGTCTGTAATGTTTTATTTTGCAACTCAGTGTATCCTGCAATTAGACCGCCATTCCACGCAGCTCGAAATCCTGTGACCATTGAACGCTAGATTTTTCTGGCAATTCCATGAATGTCTGTGTTGTGCACTTTGCAGTGACTCAGAGTCAACATCCAATTGGGTGATATAACAGTCCTACAGCATCACCAGAGTCTAATTTAACACTCCTTCACTCCTTCAGAAACATGTTCTACCATTGCTTTAAATGCAATAAAGCCACTAAAATGGCTTTATTTTTAAATAAAGAGGATACAAACTGCAAATGCATAGTCTTCTTTTAAACCTTAGGATATCTTTTTAAGACAAAAAAAAAAAAAAAGGAAGATAAAATCTCCCAGAACAGAGGCCTCCGATGTACTAACTTAGAAGCACACCCTAAAGCCCTGCACTGCCTGTGATCTTCTCTGGGATGATTGCAAAGATTTCCTACACAACTCACTACTGTGTGGGAATCTGAAAGAAGAATTTTATCCTCTATATATAGATGCCTGGAAGGCATTTATAGAAAAGTGTCATAACATGCACCTGATCTCTTCCCAAATGCACTTTTGCAATCATTATATATTTAGGAGAGATTTTTTAGGCAATGATTTTAGACATGTAAACATGTCAGTATCTTTTTCTAAAAGATCAAGATAGGAATAATAAATCAAAAAAACGTTCAGGTGGTAAGAGAGGAGATGCTATGCGTTATTGCAATGAACACTGAATGACATGCATGCATTAGGAAAACACCTCAGAAAGATTAGAGCATTTCTTTCTGATTCATTTTAATGTAGCTCTTTATATTAAAAAATTGGGTTTTTCAGGGCACAGAAAGCAAGCACTGTTGCTTGTGTAATTTATTAAACCTGTCACATTTTTCATTCTTGAATTTCTGTCCCTTTTATTATTTTACAGTCTAGCTTCTAAAAATGTTAAGAATTTTGGCAGACTTCATGGAATTCTGATTTTAAGAACACAAAACAGGAAGCTATTTTGAATGCTCCCACTTGATCCATCTTTGTGCTGGCAGCACAATGGCTGTAAAATCCACCTGCTGGAAGTCGGGTGGTTTATGCAAAGGGATGTCATGGTAATTTGGAAACTGCTGAATACAGAGTGAAGCCTTTTCCTGCCCCCAAACCTGCCACACCAGTTTTTCTAGCTCATTACATGCCAAAACTTTTGATTGATGTGCTCACTTCAGTCACGGGTAATTTTAACTCCTATATTAAGTAGCTGCTGCTTCCACTCCATTATATTTCCTCGTATGGGGCAAATCAGAGCTCAAGCTTGGCCTGTATCGGTCTGACCTAAAAGCCAGAGTAAGCCTTTGTTTAGTTTTGCGTAGGCGGCAAGCCAATATTTCAAAACAACTTAGACAATCACATAGACTTTTCTTAACTGTCAAGATCCCTTGAAATGGAGCTTTTGAGGACTACTACATAGCATTTTTTTGGGAGCCCCAAGGAGGTAAGAAAGTTGTTAAAGGCTTTCTAGATACAAATTAAAACTTTTTCATAAAATTTAAGTAGACTATTAAGTGCAGCACAAAATAAGCTGTGACTGCTTTGCATTGTTGCCAGGAACTCCTATTTCGCACAGCCTTATTCCTTAATTCCCTGGATGGGTTTGTGACCGAAAAGAAGCAGAAAAACATTGGGTGTTTTCTGTCAGAAAAGAGCCCTCATTTATAGTCCTATAGAAACCAGGCTACATTTAAAGAGTGAAATGATTACCTAAAATGGGATTCATCTATCCTATGGCTCTTTAAAAGGCATCTCATCTAAACTGACAGTTTAGATTCTCTATCTTGCAAACAGGAAAGTATCACTACTTCAAGTTCATCTCATCATAAAATTAGCATATAAAATAGGTGAGATTTTAGTGGCTGTGAAGGGAAAGAACTAATATATGTAATGTTTCTTAAATCTGATCTCTACCTTCAGGTTTAGGGCTATATATCATCCAGTCACCTAAAGATTTGAGAATGTTACATATTATAAGATCTTTAGACAGCAAGCAGATTCTCCTTCATTTAGTGCTGTTTCAGGTATCACTACCAGGAGGAATGTTGGTAGTTTGAGAAGTGGCTTGGCTTTTACAATAGGATAACTCAGAGGAGACGCTACCCCTAAATGGTTTGTGGACTCCAATTTCTGTATTAGGTATGTGATTTAAAGATCCGTGCAAAGCTATTTGGTGGAACATTAAACATTCAACCTCCTACCACTGCTTCACTGATGAAGTTCAAATGTGCATTTCAAATATAGCTGTGCAGATCTTGTGGCTTGCTGACAAAGGACATTTATTCAACTGAGCCGGTTATAAGTAATAAAGAGACAAATTATAAATGCGCATAGTCATGCCTGGCTCCATTTTATGTTTTTTGTAGAGCACAGACCTAGCTATCTAACGCCTTCAAAATTACATACTGGATGGATTATTTAGGCCCTGTACAAAGCCATTATATTAAAATCACAGTATAATACAACATAAAGAGTGGGATTCATTTAACTAAACAAACACAAACATCGGAATTGTTGATATATCCATCTTTGAGCTAATTTTTTCACCATCAGAAACAAGCAGACTCTTAGTATTGCATCTCATCCTAAAATAGTCAACTAATATAGACCAAGACTTCCTAAAATGACTGATTGTCTCTCTTTGGAAGAAAGTGAGACCAAATTGTACAGCTTGGAGTATGTCTCTGCACTGGTGGTGCCAAGAGTTAGATAAGATGAATCCCTTCCGAAGTTCCTTAAAAACCTAGTGCTAAAACACAAACCAGAAACTACCTATAGAATATGTCTTTTTTAGAAGAATTTCTGGGTTACTTCACCTGCACAACTTGAAAAATAGATCGTAATGCTCTTTGGATCAGTTAGAAATAAACTTCATTGCTTGCTACTCCTATTAATTTAAAAATTATTTCTGTATCCTCTTTCATCAATTCCAAAGTCACTTTGTGGGAGAGAAAACTGGTATGTCAAGAATCTACATATTTCACTTATGAAAGTATCTACTGCCTTCACCCCTTTGTAAATAAACTGGGTCTCTCAGTACGGTAGTGCTATAAAAGATCTTGCCAAAGCAGAAAAGTAAATCAAGAACTCATTCTGTATTAAGATGACGAAAATGAAAATCTTTATCAGGAAAGGGGTAGGAGAAGTTATACAGTATACCCTATAAAAAGAAATTACAATACACAAAAGAAAATGGATTTGCATTTAAAAATTACAACTACAGTCACTAATCTGCCTGCTGTAAGGAGCTCCGCAGTATTTCTTACTTTATGAAAATACACATGCCACCTTTTACAAGGAATCAAATACACTTATCAACCTTTTCAAGTTAACAAAATCAGTGGTAGGAATATTGACACAAGAGTTGATTATATTATTGCCAATATCTAAGTGTCGTTACCTCTTCTAAATAGTGTGGTGTAGAAGCTCAATATGTTAACTCATCCAAAATAAGTCTTTCTCATACAAAGATTTAATAAGAAACTAAAAATACTCAAACTGAATTAACCTACAAAAAAATCACTCACTAACAGTGTCTAAAATTAGGCAAATGTAGTCTGTCTCATGGAGGAAAAAGGCAAAAAATAGCATTATCTTTTTAAAAGAATAATTACATAAACATATGCAAGTTAATTAAAAGGCACTTAAGCAAGGCTAAACAGGTGCCATAGAGATTAAATTAGCCACATTAGAGGCTCTATATATGGCACAAATAGAGAAATAGACTCTAAAGGGAGATGCCATAAGCCAACCTGCTAAAAACTCAGAATAAAGGAAGTTATGAGAATGATAAAATCAGATAAAAATAGGTATGAAAGGGGGCTTCAAGCTGTCATTTAAGACATCCCCTGGCCCGGACAGAATTAGCTATACATATATGATGTCCAGTGTCTATATTTCTATGGTGTTCTGAAAGACCTCCAGTACTGGACACAACCTCCACATCTAACCCAGTTCAGAGATTCATTATCATTACACTATGAAGTTTGTCTTTACACGCAGCCTCAAATTTTCTTACTGCTGTTGAAGACCGTCCTAACCACCATGGATACAAAGTACTTTTCTTCTTACAGTAGCCTCTTGTGTACTTGACAACTGTTTTTAATGTACCCGTTCAGTATTCTCTATGGTTTTGAGGTGTGTTTGTTTTCGTGTGTGTATGTGTGTGTCTCTTGGTGGCTGCATTCTCCTCAGGCTTACAATGATTCGTTCTAATCTTCTTGTAATTCTTTCTACTTACTTTTGGACTCTCTTTTCATGGTCAGCATCTCTCCTGAAGTGAAACATTCAACTAGAAAGACCTTCTCTGGAAAGAGAAAGTAGTTTCTAAACAAGGAGACTAGAAAGCTCTGGAAACATCAGCTCTGGAAAATTACACATAAAATTACAGTAAGGCAGACCACAGAAATATGAGAAAGTGATTTACCAAGAGTATAAATTATTTTCAAATACTACTACTAAGTAGTAGACTACTAATGTCTTTTTTAGCATTTATCTCAATACCAGAAAAATATAAATGACAAATCTCATAGTCTTTGAAAAGACCTCCAGGATTATCTTGGGAATTGGCAACCTAAGAGTTTAGGTGTTGACTCAGGTATATTGGAAAATTGGAATGTGATTGCTGAAGTAGTCACTTCCCAGGGTTTGCCCTATCCCTCTCCTAAAGTTTACTGCCTCTGCAGTGGAGCAGCTGACCTAAACTTACAACAAACTGGCTTTGATTTCAGTCCACAGAAATATAAATAATAATAATTTAAAAAGCTGAAGATAGCACGTCCTGCATAATAGTTTCACCCAGCATATAAATCAACAACTTCTGCTCTGTACCAAAATGTGGTAATAAAGAACAAAGTTAACATATGGATAGACAAAATTGGCACACCAGAACATTAGCCTGGCTTTTGTGGATGAGAGTTATTTACTGGAGTACTTCTCTTAACTTCTTAACAAATTTATAAAAAAGAGTGACTCAGTCAGTAAAATTCACCTAGTCATTCACCAAAGACTCTTAAAACTGTGTAGTATGTCATTCCTCCCATGAAGTGACATGACAGGGGATGGCAGTTATTATAAAGTTATTTTGGACAGTCAAATTTAAGGAGGTGGAATTTACAAAGAGGGCACACAGGTTCTCCTTGAAGAAAATGGAAAATTAAGGAGTAATTAATGGAATTGTTTTTGTCTTGTCATATGTTTGAGGAACTATGGAATTCACCACCGTGGAGACCACAAACTTTAGCATATTAAAACATGGAGCAGACTTTGACATGAATGCCTACCTATTCACTAAACATTCATGTTGCTACAGGCTCCGAGACCATATGCACCTCCGTGTTTTAGCACAGAACAACAAAAATATCTTTACACATTCATGAGATACAAATAAATAGTCAAGGAACACATTATTTTCTTTTCTTTTTTTCAGGGCTACATGAAATATCATCTAGTTTTACCAAGGTAACAAAAATTTTGAAGAGCCTGAATCAAGATCTACCTACTTTTGCAGCTGTGCCATGAAGAAAACAAGTAAAAGAAACATCTTCAGTGTACTCTGTTTCCCTCCTGACTTTTTTTTTTTTTAATTTTCCACACCTATATGGACATGAGCCATTTCCACTTGGCATGATTTTTGCATTCGTATCAAATAGGGGAATGTTTGTTAATAGAGTACAATAATTTAATTCTAAAAACAAAAGAGAAAAAAGTGAAAGTGATATTTTATTTTAGAACTCTGGAAGGCAGGAATGGACACATTATTTCATTAATATCTGGCTAAAATTGTTTGAATATTTATGTATGTAAGCTATAAAATTTTAATATGATGTTCAGAATCAAACAACCAAGAAAATTCACCCTTGCAAATTCACAGGGGAACTTTAAAGGGCCCTAGCACTCTTAACTCCAGTAAATTCACAGTGTAGAAAGAAGTATTGCTTTCATGTAAGAGTCCAAGTTTGAAGGCAATGCTAATTTTCCTTTGTCTTAGAGATGTCGGATCTGTTCTTGAAATACCGCTACCAGTAACACAGTAACAAGAGATGTTATTTTAAAATCTTTTATTTAAAGCTTTTTTTTTTTTTTATTGCTTTTTTCTTTTTAAAGAGCTTTAAACTCCCAGATCATCAATGTCCCTCTCAAGGACTTTTTTTTTGTCTCTTTCTTCCACATCTTTATTTGGAAAGAGACATAAACATGAACTTTTACATGTTCCATTTGGTTGCCTGGTTAAATCACTCTGTGAAACCTTTCTAAAGTTCCTTTCTTCATAGAGATACAAATCTTAATATAAATATATCATATATGTAAAAAAAGAAAGAAGCTGATACAGTTATGCAGATACTCTAGAGGAGTTCAGCTGTGTTAACTTCAAGGATAGTCTGGAATTTTTGACAGGCTTGAATAAGGCTTTCACTGTTATTTAAATCCAAAGTGAGGTTTAATACTTTTTTCTTTTGCCATCAGAAAATGTTTGCCTTGGGAAAATAGTATATATCGGGACTAACAAAATCCTTTTGTTTCCCTATTGCACAGGGGTTGTTTATACGTGGAAAGGTGGGATGAAGCTCTTATTCTGGGTTTAAATCAGATTTGGTTCAGTTTAATATCCAGAAGCATCTATACTAGAAACACTTTACCATTATAGAAATACCAATACAGTAAACCAGCAAAGTGCTCCTAATGGAGCCATTATCAACCTGAACCTTTGTATCAATATAATAAATTCACTGTCTTGAAGCAAATCAAGCTAAAGGACATCTTTGCTGGTAGAACAGAATCTGTAGTAGGGATTTATGCCAGCTCAGATGTGTGAGTTTAAGTTCGCTCTCTGTACCTTCACTATTTGAACTGTAACAAAGTCGTTAAGGCAGTTATACTCTAAGTCAATTGGGAAAAAGCTTGGAGGAAATGGCTTAAATTAAGCTTCAATAAACCATTGTGAAGTTTAAATAAATGTGTTTAATGAAATTGGATTGCATTAAAAAGTGGTTTAAATTCAGTGTAAACTTGGTGTAAATGTCTTGTTTGTATATACAACCTTTGTGCAGTCTGAATTTTACCAGTTCTATTTTGAAATGTATTTTATTCAAGCTCAGATATCAGCTTTCCTTCACGTACAGCCTTCACATATAAGCAAATGTGTGTCAAGCAATTTAGGAATATGCCTGAAAGAAATATGATTTTCCCTCCTGAATCAATCAATCCTCTCTTCTTCCTATACTGCCTATACAATTCTTATAAATGATACCTTCACAATTCTACTGGGAGGTTAAGTAAGTGAAATGTTAATGCAGTTCTCGTATGAGAGAAAATACATGTAGATTCCCAGTGCTCTGTAATCATAATGCTTCAAGATCATATTCATATTCTTGAAATGCTGGCTGCCTAAGATATTGCAATCTATATTTCTTTTAAGAGATTAAAAAAAAAAAAAAAAAGAAAAAGGAAAGAAACAGGTAGAATCAGTGTCATCATGTGAGAACCAATTTAATTAATTCACTGCAACTGGAACCTTGCGAAGGATTTACAAACAAAGGGGTGGGATTGCGATTAACATGTTCCCTTGTCCCTGAGCAAGCCTCCCCTTTGATCTTTCCAGGTGACAGGATATGTGTCTTAGGAATTAGAATGTAATGCAGGCATCAGCCGTGATTGATGGAGGGGTATCAGGGCTGAGCGAGAGCAAACTCTTCAGGCAAGCAGGCATGTGTCACTGTACTTATTGCACTGCCCCTCCTCCTAGTTCTTTCCTGAAAGGAACCTTTTCACCTAGGTTCAGCTTGTCATTAGCAATGGCACTACAGATGGGTGTTTTTCTTTTTTAGCTATGATCTCTGGAAGCTGTGTTCTCTGTCAGGTGCTCCTTTCTTTTGACCTACTTTGGATTGCAGCTTTGCCTTTAATAAGAACACAGTGGTCTTTTCACAGGTTAATAGTCACTAATGCAGATACAGCCTGGAAGGAAAAAAAATATATATAGAGAGAAAGAATTTCCTATTTATGTTCTTACCTCTAACCTGAAACAAGATAGGGTAGAAATATTTTTTAGGTATATAAATAAAATATCTCAGGTATTGGAAGTGATATAGTTGGATTTTGCATGGTCTAATTTGCTCTGTTTCTTGTTTATGAGTATTAATACTAGTCTACTCAGTCCAAAAAAAAGTCTTTACCAATCACTTTTCTCAGTCCTCAGAGCGTACAAAATGACGTGGCTCAAGTCTGTTTAAAAGAATTGTGGGTGCTTACATCAGCTGGACCTCAGGGTCATTATTTAGTCTTTGAAAAGTCACTCAAAATAATTTGCTAATAATCTAAATTATGTTAAAAAAGTAATAAAGGTAATGTATTTCGTGGCAATGGTTGTTGCCTTGTGACTGCTCAGCTGACAGTCATTTGCCTTCCAAAGTGTAGTCAGATTAATGACATTGTACCACAATGGACTCGTGTCTCAGAGAAAAAGTGGATTCTTACTGATAGTGGCATGTGTGATTCTTCTGCTATATAGCCTATGCATGAAGCTGTCATATGTGGAAAAAGCTGGTCTTATGGAAAAGCAGAATTCTGGAAGGAAGGTAAGATGTTTGCCATGCTGATTTGCATACCAAATTCTGTGGTGATCTTATTTTAGAGTTTTATGTCATAAGAATGTTGCCATTCATATTTGTGTAGGTTAGTTTAGTCATTCCTACAATAGGTGAGTCAACAGAAAACATAAGCATATGACTAATTTTCAGTATATGCATTACCCAATCCTTATCCAACAGAGCATATTATGCTTTATAATATATTATACTGTATAGCATATTATAAAAACATGCTCTTTTCTTAAATAATTTAACTGATTTGCCATTTGGGATGTGAGAGAAGAGTGAAAGTATTTTTGTTATTTTGAAAGAGGAAGGAAAACAAACCCTTCTGTTTTGCATAAAGGTGTCTAAGCAATTTATGTAACACTTGTAAAACTCCTACAAATCTAAAATAGCATTTCTTAAGTAACTGTGGCTGAACAGGAAATGTAGCAAGAAGCAGGAATCTATCGAACCAGTTAAAGCTTTTAGGAGTGGCACGTGTCTGTACTGTAAAGGGAGAATTCCCATGTAACCAAAGTGACTTTGTGGCATTAGCTCTTTCCGGGATTTAGCCTTCACTAACTAGTTTTTTATTAAACTCTACTAAACTTCAAGGAGGTATCTCTCAGGTGGCATACTGCAACAGCATACAGCAGCCTTTTGTAGACTAAATATAATTAGGGTTAGCTGATTGCTAAGAGAATTAGAGGAAAAGCACTAGGAAAAAAAAGGCCATTGTATCTTAAAAGCTGTGTTCAAAGCTGCCTGTGTGAGTATACATAAAAGTTTTAGTAAGTATTCACTAAGGATAGCAGATATATACCATAACTAGTTAATTAAGCTATCATGGAAAGAATGTTGCAGTAAGCAGTCATTAGAGAGCCTCTCAACAGATTCACCTGTCCTTTTCTCTCAATTTATTCTGCTAGTCTTTTCATTACAGCTGAGAAAAAATAGGAAAACTAATGTGTGAAAAATAGATCAGGAATGACAGTTGCCTCTGACTGTAGAGTATCTCAGAATTTGTTTCATTTGTTAAAAAAAAGAAGCAGTTTCATTGACAAGAAGTCAGCATCGTTTGTTTTCTGACTTCTCTGTAGCCTTTCAGACAGTTTTATTCAGGCTTTCTCTCTTTCCAGATATTTAAAATGGTTGACAGGCAAAAACATTCCTCATGGAAAACTATCATGGCTGATCCAAACATTTTATGTCACAGAAAAAATACCCAGATTCTGCTCTCTGCGTGTGTGTATTATATGTTCATGGTGTGTTTATGAATGAGATTATTCATGGAAATTAGAATGATACAACTGACTTTGATGCCAGAAAAGATTTAGATATCGAAACAAGGCCTTTTAAGGAAAATGAAGATACAGGGGATGGACAGTAGAGTGTACCTAAGCTTGACAAAGAGCAAGTTCAAGATAGAATGATATGGAGGAATAAATTTGCTCTTCTGTGAGTATTTTGAAAGTCTGTGCTCCCAAATTAAGTCCCACTCAAGGTTTAATTTTTTTAAGGTTGAATGAGAAAGGTGTAAATCTGCAGATCTTCAGAAAGGAAGCAACTTGCAACACACAATCCTTGGCCTTCCAAGCCCAGGCTGTACACTACTGTTATCTTGTCATCTGAGCAGTCAAGTGAAGCGTTTAAACCTCATAGGAGATGAATTTTCATAATGGAATAAGCTATGATAAATGCCGTTTGTTCTTAGAGAACAAAAGCCTGTTTTCCTGAACACAGGAGAAATAAAAAAAAAAAAAAAAAAAACAAAAACAAAAACCCAACAAACCGCCGGGGGTGTTTCTTTCCTTGT
>VYXH01004333.1:0-38588 GCA_013397275.1 Burhinus bistriatus | reverse complement strand
ACAGAAGAAATAAAAAAAAAAAAAACAAAACCAAAACCAAAAACCAACAAACCGCCGGGAGTGTTTCTTTACTTGTGGCTTTAAGCCACTTGTATCTGGCACGTGGTTTAAAATGGGGTCTTTACAAGGCCATGGTCCCAGTGCTTTTGCAGTTTGGGTGTCATTTTTCATTATTGATTTCTCAAGCTTCTCACTTTCAATGGCAAAAGATGATGCTCCTCTCCCTCTTCTCCTCCCCCCCGCCCTTTTTTTTTTTTTTTTCTTTTTCCCCTTTTGAATGTCCTGGTTGTGTCTATCTGGAGGGGCTGGTATTTCTTTCCTCCCAGCTGTCCAGACCTGGCGAGCTATGGTTGTTCGTTGTGGTTCAATTCACGTGTCTGTGCTCAGATTTCTTTCCAAGAAGAATCTGGGAATATGGGAGAGTGGTGTAGACCTGGGTCGTCTTCTGACATGCAGACGTGCTGGTAAGGGTGGCAAGACTGAAGTCTAGATGCAGTGGAGTGTGCCTGTGCTGCCTGTAGACACAATTGTATTTTCTAGACTCTAAGACTTCCGGATTAACAAAGGAAAGGAATCTCTATGTGCTGATGGTACAACTTTTTCTCAAATCCCTTTTTACCAGGAACAATTTCCACTTAGTTCTTCCTGATTTCAGTGCATTCGTACACAGTTTTTTCATTATTTCTGTTGCAGATGCAATGCCACTTACAAAAGCTAAATAAGAAATCTATATCCGGAAACTAAACAGGGCCAAGGACTCAATTGTCTGTGTAAATTATTGGAAAAGTCTTCACTGTTTTGTCTCGGGTGAGCTATTCTCCAGGCTGTGTCTGGAATACACAATGGTTAACACGGCTGGGTCAACTCCCATCAGGCAGTTTGGATGCAGCTGCCCTAATTCAGCTGATCAAAAAGTTTAGCTTGATAGTGAAGCATCATACCAGGATAGGTGCTGTCAGACACAAAAAATAAATAACATCTGAATCTTTTTACATAATACTTTGAAGGCAGCCATAGTGTTACCAATCGTCCCACCTGAGCCTTAGTACCTGCAAACTCTCCCTAGACAGTGCAGAGAAAGACTTTTTGGAGGTTAGAGAACCATTGTATCAGTTTCAAGTAGAGACTTTGTTATGCTTTTGACTTGGGTGGAGGCCATCCATCCTTGTTTCAAGAACTGACTGGAGTTCTTTCTGATTTCTTCATGAAAAGACAGCCAACAAACCCACCAGTTATACATTCTTGAGTGCCATCTGCTGGCACCTTCCCTATTACAAGCACATATACACATTTAGATGTATGTATACATATTTACATATGTACACATACAGACACACATACATATATGAATGTATAGATAAATATTTGTATATGTGTATATAAATATAAAAGTATCTATAAGTCAGGCTCATAATAACAAATTTGCAATGTGCATTCACCCATTTAAGAGCTCTTACCTCATTGTTACTGTGCTTAGGAGTCAAAGCTAAGTTAAATTAGCAGAATTAATGAAGTCGGTTTTCCTATGAGACTGTGTCCCATATTCCTAACCAATTCCATGCCCCCTCCCACACACACACAACTCACAGCTCTGAGCTCCCAGTCTCCCCAGCGTCATCCTATCCTCTCTGAATTGGCTGAGTTATAATTGTTCTTTCCTCAGAGGGAAAATAATTTCCGTTCTTTACTCTGTCTCTAGAGTTGGCAAAACTTTTAGAACATGCGCATCTTTGAGTTACCTTCCCTTCTTCTCAGACCTCACTAAACTGATCACTAAGGACATAAAAGTTACCAGGTAGACCAGTAAAAAGTACAGAGGCTGTAATCCCATCTCTCGTTTTATTTTAATTGCATTCATTTTCATGTAGTTCATTTTAATTAATTGGTTGCTCTAATAATCATTAAACACGGATTGACAGTTAAATAAATATATTATTTCTTCTTGAAGGAGATCTAAAGACTTTTTTAGTTTGATTTGGGGCTTGGAGGTGAATGTTCAGGCACTGGGAAATATACTGCTGCCATTAGCATTCATATAGAAATGAATAGGTGAAAATGAGGACAGAATTTTGCTTACAGTGGTTCGGATATCTCACTTGGTACTTTGCCATTACAAGTGGCATTCTCAGAGCATAAGCGCAAAGTATTAGGTTCTGGCCTGCAACCAATTTCTTCACAAAGCAATGTTAAAGAGATGATAATTTTCTGAAGTCTATATCAGGATTAGTCTTTATCATTTCTTTCTGTACCACAGAAAATTCCTTGTCCTGTTTGTACGAGATAATGACAAATAAACATGAGAAAAGACATGCACTCTACAGATCAGGTAGGATTGCAGAGGCTACACATCTGTGCTCTGTCCAGGTGACGAAGAGCAGCAATACATGGTTACCAGAAACAACAGTTAATTACAAATTATCAAGCCAAGTAACAATCATTTGTGACTTTTTGGCGTGGTCTGGTCCATGCATTTCACCCTTCCAACAATAAAGGGCTAAGAAAAAGAACATTTTATGCGGCCAGTTCTCATTTTGTCGTTAAGAAGTAAATTTCAGTGCTGAGCCCAAGTCACAGAGAGTTACTAAATATCTGTAGAAATAACATTCAGAAAGAGAAAATACTTCTTGCTGTTTATAACCATTGGCTAAACTGACAAGCAAAACCTTGGTATGGAATCACAAGCCTATTGCAGTGTATCAAGACCCCAACTTAAAATGTTTTCTTACCCTTTTTTCCAACAAAAAAAATTGCTTGCTACGTGGAAAAATAATTTGGGTCTGGAACTTTCAGAAGAAAGAATAAAGAGGTAACCATTTACAAATAAATTATGATCCTTTTGAAAAATGTGTTTAACTTCATGAATACGAGTAGTTCCAGCAAAGTTCTGTGTAAAAAATAAACACTACGAAAAGGCTAGAGTTCACATCTAATTTTAAGCTAACACAGAACAAGGAAATGTAACAAACAATGGAGAGAAGAAAAATAAAGTAAAAAGAGGTCATCTTATCTTCCTCTTTCTCTGCTGGTTTTGTTTTTATATTAAGCCTTTATCTGTTTCAAATTTTATGAAATCTCTGCTTTACTGGCTTTTGAATTGATTGAGCGTTTTAACTTTTGATTACTTCTAATATTGTTCTTGGGAGTTTTATTTTCTTACAAGACATTTATTTCATCTTCTGAAATATGTTACCTTCTATACATTGTTTTTTAATTTTAAACTGATCAAAATAGAATAGAAACATAAAATAAAATCACTATGTAGTTTCCTGTTATCGACTTTCTTCCCTTCATTTCTTTCCCGTAGTTCAAACTCTCTTCTTGCCCTATGTAAATAGCCACAAACTATGAGCAAGCAGTTAGGAAATAAAGGTACCAATGGTTCTCTGTAAAGTTGCATTCGTGTAACACATATATCCACTCCTCTTATCCTCCAAAACAGCTAGTATTAATCATACTAGAGGTCAATAGAAACGCAACTATTGATTTTGATGAGCTTCGTATTAAGATCAAAAGAACTTTTAATAGGTGATTTCCCATGGGGGGCGGGGGGGAATAAGATTTTCACCCAGTGCTGAATCACAAATAAAGAGCAATATCATGATATAGTGTTTTAACCCTGTGCTGGCTTGAAAAGATCAGAGATTTTGTTGAAGATAAGTTTTGGAACATAATACGTAAAGAATCCCAATAGTAAAAAAACCAGTTCCATGCATTATGATTTTGAAAATATGAAAACGGTGAAGAATTACTCACTAGGTAAATAAATTCTCATTCATTTATCCCACAGTATATTTAACCAATTTGCCTTTACTTTAGAGTTGACTAAAGACAGATGATTTCTGCTTGTTATAATGGGAGCTGTACCAACCTCTAGAGTTAAATGAATCACGTTTTTCATTACAGTCCATTATAGTCTCTCATAGGTTTCTGAAACTTTCAGCTTTCAGACTGAAATTTTGCAGGTTTATTGTGTCTGAATATGATATTTATTGGTACTGCCATTATCCTTACTACTGGTTATTATTTTCTATGTGAAGATGGTTTGTGCAAGATGTTTGGCCAGTTTTGAAAGATAACCAAGACAGGGAGAGGAAGAATATGCTTTGTTTAATACAAAAATTCCTATTTTTAAGATTTTTTTCAGCAGCTTTAATGCTTTAAAAAATTATAATAAAATTTATTGCAAGTGTCTTTGAATGTTCCCAGAAAAAAATGGGGTGAAAATCCAAGAATAAATAATATAATATTAGACTGAGCTATTTGAGAAATATTATCTGATCCTGTAATTAAAGACTGCTGTAATAAACACATGCAGAGACAAAGTTAAAGTTGTACATTCCACGGAACAGACTGAATACTTGGCACAGCTATTTAGGAAACAACACTATACAAAAAGAATGAATTATTTGACCAGCAATAGAACTGATCCAAGGAAAAAAAACAAGGGGTGTGTGTGACAATTATAGCAATAAATGTCCAAGCTATTAGTAGAATGCATTATCCACCCAATAATAAGCCACCATAAAGAATGTGCAATGTAACACTTAACACTGCAACCTGATCCATCTTTTTGCATCAGTTCTATGAAATGGAATAAATATTCAGGGTGTAGTTCACATTTCTGGTCATCCTTAAGATTTTCTCTGTAGCCTGATATCAATAGATGCCTTTTTAAATATTCCCAAATGAAAATATTTTTTTTTTACCTCCTTTCTGTCGTTTCCTTTTTTTTTTTTTCAATTTGCACTTTGTCTTTGAAGTTAACTCTCTGCCTTTAATTACCTTTGATGGACTGGTAAGACTCTTTCCACAGAACAGTTCATAGACTTAGGCTAATATATCATAAATGAAAAATCTTCTGCTTGAAGCACCATTTTTAAGCACCATTTTAAACTGGAAGGACACATCACATTGACATACACTCAATAATAACATTTCACAGCTTTTAACTAAGCTGGTAAGCGTTCTTTTTTTTTTTTTCTTTTTTTTTTTTTCTCTTTCCTCTCTCAGAGACAGCTGCCCGTTCCTGTTCATGTACTGTTTCTGCCAATACTCTGATGTCTTTATTTAGGGAATTATAAAGAATTGCTTAGAGTCTTCTGCAGTTTCAAAAAAACTAGCCATTGAAGGGGAGGAGGATAAAACTTATTCAGAAGACAGATGACAGCTTTTCATCTGGGGATCATACAGAAGGACGCTTCCTTCCATAAAAATAGATCCTGCAATGTTCTTTGCTCCTCACATTTCACAAGGGCCAATCATTCTTAAAAAGAAAAAATACCCTTAAAACTGTAAAGTCAGCTGAATCCTACAATCCTCATTCATCCAAACTGGTATTTTCTTCAATTATTACTATTTTACACAGTAAGGTATGTGGAGTTGGCTCCTAAAAGAAACAGACTGTTCTTGCAGCCACCCCTCCTGCCCTTCAAGAAACAATACCAGCCTGAGTCAAATCAGCTCGCACAAATTTTGTTTCATAAAGAGACCATTTGAATTGCATTTGTCGACAGTATCTTTTTTTTGTATCAGAATGCTGCTAAAAAGGGGAAAAAAGCAACAGAAGAAAGGAACATTGTGATCATTATTAAATAAACTGTCATCCTATTTAACTGAATGGAGTGATTTAAATGTCACCATAATGAGCTGTTTGGAGTTTATTTTTTAAATTATAATCTGTTAATTAACGATTAATGTGTGCCTTTAAGACATAGCCCACTGCAGGAGGTACTGGCGAGGCATTTTGGCTCAGCAGGAGTGCTAGGCAGTAGTTAACACAGAATAAGCAACTGGGACAGATCCTCAGCTGGTTAGGATTTAACATTGTATTTTCTGGAGTACAAAAGGAACTATACTTTCATATGGAAATAAGTCTCAGAAGTGTCTTTCAGCAGGTGGGGAAAGCATAGGGTTGGAACATGCAAAGGTACTGGTCAATTGTATTCCCTGGGGATGGAAAGGAAGTAATAACGCTGGAGTTCCATTAGCAAGAGAGATAAGCCGGGATGAACCATTTACCTGATCTGCTCCTACAGATTATATCAAGCACTGAATGATCAGTGATCATGTTATTTGTCAGAACAAGTGTTTCAAACGTAAATAAAGAATGAAGAACTCAACATTTGTACTTACAGGCTGGCAGGAGGGGAGTTATAAAGATTATCACTCTCATTTACTTCCAGATCTTCCAGAGGGCTGATGCCTGGGAAGTAGTTCAGCCATGGAAAATTTCAGTTTCAACTGAACTAGTTAGTTATGTAGAAATGTGAAGCAGATGTGATCATATTTACTAGGTTAATATCAAATTATTCTGTTAGTCTAGCTGTCAGGTTGATTGCTTTGTACCATATGAAGCAATGTCCCCTTTTAAAATAATTAAATAGTTGAGAAGACTCATGTCTTTTTTAGATATCAGCCCCCAAGTTATCTGACTCAGTGCCAACCATTTCATTTATGTCCTAGGTGAAGAGTTGATTGGGAAGGTCAAATTATCGCCTGTTGATCACACACTTGTGTAGATGTCGTTGGTCCCTAGAGCACCAAAAAACTTCCAATCCTCTACAGATAGAAACTGGAAATTTTAATTTAAAATAGATGCACACTCCACTTCCCCAATGCTTATACAAGATGGTTGTGCAGTTTTCATAATTTTGTTGAATTTCTTCGTGCCAGAATGATTGGGAATGGTTGTCTGAACTTTCTTTTAATCTACTGATTAAAACCAGTAGCTACAGGTTCCTCAGCTAATGCCAGATCTTTGAGATTACACACTACTGGCATTTTGTTTCATCTCACCTGGCTTGAACTGGGAAGAAACCTCGAGCTCATCGGTGTTGCTTGGTTGTCTTGCAGAGTTAGAGGATAGCAAATATGTCTGTCTTGTAAATGAAAAGCTAGTAAATATTAAAACTAAAATCAAATGACCTCTAATTACAAATTTGTGTAACTGTGTGTAGAAGGACTGTTTCACAGTACAGATAAATGTCTTTGATTTCCTTTTACACCGGTGCATTCATCAGCTGAATTTTCTTTCCCTTTTCTTTTCTTCTTACATCAGGTCTTGGAGAAATATCAAATTCAACTTAGTAATGACAAGAAGTGTACCTGCTCCTCAAAATCCCAATGTGGAGTTTCAGCTGTAGCTGGCGCTTGTAGAAAGACTTCCTCTGTGCTGTGTTCAGGTTTCCAGCCAGCTGAATGCTTCCCACATCCTACGTACCTGTACACAGATCTGTGTATATGAGTCATGGTCCCAGAATGGATGATTTACATTTTTAGTCTGTATTTTTATGCCTCTTGCCATTTATTCAGGCTTCTTTCTTCACTGAATCTGAATTCCCTAAAATATTAAGTCGTTGTCTGAAGGCCTCACCATATTCTCTGCTTTTTTTTTCTGTTTGCTTTGCTTAAAATATATTTTTAAAATACAGTTGTAAACAAATTAAAATGGCATTAAAAAAATGCAAGACATGCTGAAGAAGCGCACTACAGAGAAACAGAGGACTTTTTAAAAAGGAAATATTTAGCTGCTCTTAAAGGAAAAATGATGCAGAAAGAGAAGCAGACAAAGAAAGAGGAAGAGATATTTTTGAGGTTATCTGGAAGCATCAAGGCTTTAATTTAAACAGAGCCATCAGCTGTGCTAGCTGACACAGGTCAGTTTGTGTTCATGCTACCAAAATCTTTACCTAATTAATGAGAACTGCTGTGGCCTGTGTTAGTTACTGACCCATCTCCAGGAATTCTATGGGAGAGTGCTGGCTGGCTTCAGCCAAAACTGCTCAAGAACCGGTACTAATAATGTGAGGCCATAGATGAATGAATATTTCTGAGAGCATAACTATATGGTATTTGCAAACAGAGTTTCTTCTGTGGAGCTGTGGTTTTTTGTCTGATTTTCAAGCCTGTGCTGCAGCTGCTAGTACAGATCTGTGCCCTGTCGAACAAACCACTCTCTCACTTGCGCGGTTTTGAGGTTGGAGTCGGATCATCTCAGGTGCTCTCTGGTTGAGCTCAAATGTGCCTTCAAAAGACTGCATAGACATCATCCTTGGTTTCTTCACTATTAGATGGAATATAAATATGGTGTAAAACTAGGCCCATGGGATATTTCATATATTCTCTCTTCCCTCATAAAAAATTTGGTTTTTTTTTCTTGAGAGGGAAAAAAATATGTATTGTATCAGAAATAACAATTACAATACTTTATTCTACTAAAAATTGCTATATCCTTCCCTCTCCCTCCAAAAAACAACCAAAAAAAATTGGTTTTTTTCTTTTCCTTACCGGAAAGTCTTATGCTACAGTGAATTTCATATGATTATTTCCAGCACTTTGCTTATCACAATGCAGTCTTCAGATAAATAAAATAACAATTTTCTTCCATTCATTACAAAGGGTAAATTCAGAGATAACAGTGATCTGGGGATTTAGAAATTGTGCTAAATTCATATGGTAATGAACATCTGTGATGTTTTGGTGACTCACTTGCTCCAAAGGATACAATCCCCAGGTTTCATTATTGTCTTTGAAAACTTGCAGGAAGTCCCACGCAGAAGACTGATGACAGACAACACAGGATGGTTTTAAGCAGTCTCCCAGTATGATACAGGGCAATGCTAGGCTATATCCCAGTGTGATACAATGGCTGATGCCTAATACATGGAAAACGTCTCAATATTTTAGTGTTTTAATGACATCCTCAAACATTAATGAAAACGTAACTTAATGAATCACCTTGAGTACTATTGTAGTTTTTTGCTTGTTTGTTTGTTTTTCTCCATTTGCTGAAGTGGCACAAATCAAACCACCTGCCAGGAAACTCTCTTCTGAATGGCTTAATTCCTTTCTTTTGCCTCTCCTCCCACTGCTCCCTTGACAGATAAGACTTTCTTCAAGTGTGTTCTGAGAATTTCGGGGCGTAATTTCCTAATCAACCATGTTAAGACACTCAGCCATTTACACTGGAGGATTTTCTTTTACAAACTAGGAATACCTCCCTCTCAAGTTATTTTGTCACTGGGCTTGCACCAATGCAGTTTAATATGCTCAGTGAATTCAAAGTGAGGAAAACACCAAAAAGTCGTTTTAAAAGGGAAGCCACACAATACTTGTTATTCAGAGAGTTGTGAAAAAGCCAAGAAAAGGTACGATAATGCAGAAAATCCAAATGCATGCTACTACTCAGAGTAGAAAAGGAAGGGCTCAGCAAGGTACTGAGATGTGAAAAGTATGTTGCAGGTAAAAGCAGCTGAACTGTTGTAGCGTGAAGCATTACATCTCGACCAAAAACGTCTGTATTCCTGGAACATAGGGAAAACAGCACTAAGCCCTTGCAAAGGCAGAGTGTGCTCCATTAGGCTCATGGAGCTGACAGGAGTGTGAATGTAAGCTGCCCAGGTGGGAAAGAAGAGGTAGCTGGATGGCAGCACCAATGGACCAGTGCTATGTTCAACTGTCTTGTCCTTCTGTGTGGTCTTGACCACCATTAATCTTAGTGAGCAGTCTGCAGCAGGAATTTTGGCATTAAGGCTCACCGAAAGCTCCTTTTGTACAGGGTCATCTGTGTCTCTTAAGCGTTGTTCGTAGGGAATAAAAAATATTTGCTTCCTGAGAGGAACATGGGCTCAAAACATGCTGCTTCTGAATTCATCTTTTTTCCCTTTTCAGCTGTTTGTAAGCATCTGTACAGTAACTCGCAGGATAATGAATTTCTTATAGGGTTAAAATACATGCAAGTATTTCATTGGATAGGTGAGATACTTGTTTTTTGTAAGCTTAATGATAATTTACCTAATGAGCCTCATAAAGGGACATTCTGGTTAAAGTGGAAAAGAAGATTTGGAGATGCTGCATTTTTGTGCACGTTTTTAATCACTGCTGATTTTATCATGCATTTAAATTTTTAATTTATGCCCTTTTATTGTGGTCCTCCTGGAAATCTTTTAGTCCTCTGGAGACTGTAGTTTCTGAATCCATAATCTTAACTAAAAAAGCTGGACTTACAGATTGATATCAAGAGTACACAGGATTTTTATAATTAACAGCAATTATATTGCAGAGATCTTTACATTCAGGCTTCAGGGTTTAAACTTTCTCTGATATCAAAGATCAGGAAGAGACCTAACTATAAATGCAGATTTTTCTACACTTTCCTGCTGCGAGGTTCTTAGACCTTTTTTCTGAAACTCTTTGAACTGGCCACAATACGAGACAGTCTATCAAACCTGACAGATTTCACGTTTGGCCCATCATAGCAATTTATTTTTTTCTAAGAATGCTTACAATCCTGTTTTAACTTTCAGGACGTTTAGTCAAGCCATAAATCTCCTTTCCAACCACTTAGCTCTCTTAAATCCTTGGTAGTTTAAATTGTTCTAAACTTTGTTGGAGGGATTACTATTTTAATTGTGATTATACAATGAGTATTTCATGATCTGTATTCATTGTACAATCATAGAAAAATTTTAATCCTAAATAAGATGTTGAATAATAATTAAAACTACTGAAGACTTGATTAAGAGTGTTCAGGGATTAGAAATGAGAATTAAAGATGGCTATTGGGCCCAGGGGTAAATTCAAGGACTTCAAACACCTTTTCAAGGAAAAAAAAAAACAAAAACAAAACAACCCCACACATCTCAAACAAAACAAAATGAAACATGTTTTTCAAAGTGATTAAGAAATTTATTGGACTAAGGATTTCCTTCAGGAAGCAGTCTAAAAAAGCCACATAAAAACAATGGAATGTACTTTCTGAGCTCCTCAGAGAGTTCATTGTGTATCATGGGGGACACAATCTCTGATTAGCTTCAGACAGAGTGTTAAATGCCTGAACTGCTAAAGAAAAATGGGATTATTTTTGTCACAGCTAATAAAGAAGTGTAGTAAAAGAAAACTTTGAGGAGAAGGAGCAAATCAGGAAATGATGGCTGAATTTTATTTCCCATCATAAATGTGACCTGTTTATAAAATGGGCAAGTATCCAATCATTTTTCTTCTCCCCCCTCCCCCCCAAAAAAAGTTTCATTATAAAATGTGCTTTAAACAAACCTCACATCTAAATCGGATGAAGGACATTTTGCCTAATATTACAGATACGCTTGAAATGAGTAAAAGTGGAATATTTTGTCCTGACTACTACAGAGCCAAAATTCATCCTCTTAAACAAGGTAAGAAATTTTTACTTTTACTAAGCAATAATATATATATTTATATGTAAAAAATTGTACATAAGGGCGTATATGGGTACATGTATGTATATATATTTTACTTTTTACTGCAGCTTTTTGCAGTTCTTCATCACAGTACTGAGCCTTAGGATGATTGCATTATCCTTCCTTTCTGTAAATGAATAAATGTTACTGAAAGCGCAGAACAAATCACAAATGTGTGAAGCTTGAGAAACATTTTCCAAAAATATCAGCACCATCTATGTTTTAAAATCCAGTTTTATGGGAAGATTCTGTGATGGTACCAATTGATGTAACTCTGCTGGCTTCAGTAATGTTAAGATGATTTCTACCAGACAAGGCTCATTAAAATATCTAAGTTCTCACCTTCAAATTATGCATGTGATCATGCCCATAGAAATGCCCACTTCCAAACAGAAATGGGCCAAGAAGTGATTCCCCTAACACAAGTAGCACCCTTCTGGCATCTCTGAGGTAGTCAGGCACTTAGAGGCATCTAGCTGGAAAAGGTGGGAGACAGGGTCTCTTTCTGATTTCCTGTGTATAAGTTTACCTGGGAGTCACAATAAATAGGACTTGACTACTTTGAAATTGAACTCTCCTACTTTCACGTTTTCTACATTTTTGTACAAGCTATTCTATATTTCCTCATCAGTGTATATTAAAAGCCCCCTGGATATGCAACTGAAACTTTATATTGGTAAATGATGAAAATAACTCATAAAATCGATTAATTTGCCTCTAGTAAGGCATCAATTTTACATATGAGTGGAAGGATTAAATCTTTCTGAGCACTGCAATTTCCCTAATACCTTCCTTTTTTTTAATTCCAGGCTGGAACAAAAATTGAAAAGGTTAACATTTTTGATTAGAAAACAATCAATTTTGATTTGATCAAAAGTGTTGCTACGGTAGAAATAATATGAATGTGATTTGGGCATATTGTGTTTCTGAGCTACATATTGAAATATGATTTATTTTCAAAGAATCAGTTCTAAATGAAAACTTGAACTAGTCAATACAGAATGTGGAAATGGAATATTTTTACGCTATGAGTAAGTTTGATTTTTTTTAAAGTATCATTAGAAGATAGTTCTTCCAATTTGACAATAGAGGGCTTGTTTCACTCTTCTAAAAAACCCTCATAAAACCAACATGGTTATAATAAGCTTATTTCATAAAAGGCTTTTTGTTAAATACAAGACAACTTTGATTCAACTGTCTAAGTGGTCATGATTTGATTTAACTGTATGAAGTATAGCACAAGCTTTTGAAGCCATGCAAGCTTAACCTCCACCTTGAGCATCTCTAACACAATTTACGTAGACATGTGGCTAACACTGACTGATAATTGCCTTTGCATATTATTCTGGGAAGGAATTAACCTGTCAGTCAAGAAGAAATTAATTATGATTATTTTCAGTGATCTCACAAACTGACATTGTAGATTCTCACCAGAGGAAGGAGATGCAGTACATATGGTCATTGCCTGAGTGTCGCACTGATAGGAAAGCCTACACCCAAAGCACAAAGATAATTTCTCTTTGCTTTTGCAGTCAACTGTAAAAGGAAAACAGTGTGCTATAAAGCAGAATGGTGCCAGACCAGAGGATGCAGATTACTAAGCACCGCTAATTATGCCTCACATGCGCGAAGTGTGAATGACAGCATCATTGTGAGTGACAGCAGCTACTAAAACTCCCTCTGGAAAGACACATGATGTCCCAGAGACAGTTGTAGAAGTAATACAGGCCCCACGGTTTGAAATTAAAATTCAGCAGAATTCTCTGTAACAAATAAGAAGCTGAAGTTGCCTGAGACTGAAAAAAGGGTGTATTGAGCACCATGACAGCACCTTTAGGCATCACCCCAGGCCTGTATCCTCTTTAAATCCTGTAACTTTTATGAATGATTTATTACTTGTCATTATTCCATCTAGTGCTACATGTGTTTTTAAATACTAGCCTTGTAATTATTTGTCCCTCTGTACTTTGTCAGCTCAGACAATTATATCCGTGTTTTTCAGCGTGCTGAGAAGTAGGTGTTTATCGTGAAAAATTTCAAACAATTCATGATAGCTTTATAAAGCAATTATCACAAAATTATTATTTGTGTGAATGTATTACTGTCTCCTGCCTGATGACTTAATTCCGGCTGCTTACATATGTCCTTCTGCATCTCCTGTGGAAACAGCTATTATGCCTGTGCAGTGACAAGTACATGCAGATGGGAGATCACAAGTGTCTTGTAATTTGCTTCTGTGTATTCCTTGTTAAGTTTTGAATTTACAAATTCTTTGGACGAATGAGGGTCATGTGTGTTTTGTGTGAATTTCACTCTGTGTTTTTTTATGGCAAAAACTATAAAAAGTATCTTTTGAATATGTCCAATGGAAGTTGTATACCTGATATCAAGATATTTAAAAAAAAAAAAATTGATAGAAACTTTGTCCAGAGGCAAAGTTAATAATTAAAAGAGAAAAACCATTCTGTGTATTAAACTTCAGGGATGGCTGAATCTTCAGCTTGTTTAAGCTAAGTCTTCCGAAGCTCACAGGCTTTTAGTTCATGATTCAATTTCATATCCAAATTTATCTGAATTACTTGAAGCTCTGAAGCTTTCTCAAATGTCGTAAGGTAGGATTTTGTATGAAACACCCTGTCTGTACTCCCTCTCAACAGATCAGAGTAACAAAAGCAAAAGTGGATTTAGGTATTTTGCAGAAACATACAATTAAGGCTTTTTTTTTGTTTTACTGAATTTTTGTTGCATCGAAAAAAAGTATGTCTTCAGTTGAAGTTTTGTTTCCATAAGATTTTAGGAAAAGCTGACTTTCAGGTTTGAATTCAAATGAAATCCAGATTTGCAGGTCTAGAGCTTGATGCAAAGCCAAGCAGATCTACATTAGATCTGCTACAGTCAACTGGTTTAAGATAATAAGAAAAAATGTGAATTCATGTAAGTTTTGTAACAGTTCATTTAAATCTTTTATTTTCCTTTTATTATAATGAATGCAATTCACATATTAATTCTAAATTTAAAAACATCTTACTAAAATACTTAAAACAGTTTCTGGAGTCTTCCATCAATACAATTTACTTGCTTGCTAGAACATATTTAATTTTGTGTTATCTATTGCTTTGCTTATGGATGGAGAAATTTAAATTAAGCACTATGTTTTATTTTTCAAAATTAACATGCAATTGAAGAAGGATAAACTGCTTCATATGCAGGAATATATCATACCCATAGGGGCACCTTTCTTCAAGTTCAAAGGAGATTAATGCACTTGTTAGGATGTAAATTACACTTCTAGCACTGACATGAAAGAATTGCTGTAAAAGATATACTGTAAATACATATAACTTTGGCACCAGATAATACTTATGTGTAATTAATTTAGAAGGTATATTTTCCTCTGTAAAGCCCTCCAATAGGATACAAACATTTTTTTTCCCTGTGTGTCTCCTTTGTTCCTCCCCCAAAAGATCCACTGTTTCTCAATTACATGGTGACTGAAATATAACTTAGAAATTCATATCTATCTGAATCTAGAATGCTAGGAAAAAAGTCAACTCCCTGTATTGCACTTTTCAATCTACTTTTGCTTTGCAGTGTATTAACTTGTAGATATGCGAATGTTTTTGTTATCTGTTTGAGTGAGTATAATGGGTTTTGATTTTCCACAGGTATAAGACATATTTGATTTTCATTAAGGATTTTTAAAACATTTTAAAAAAAAAAAAAACAAACACCAAGGGTTTGTTGTGCATTTCACATTTTATTTGTGTTGGTGAATTGAAAATATATCCTCAGTTGGCATTTTTTTCTTCTACTGTAAGTAGAATTAACACTTTAAGCTGGGTAACCTGTGACCCGAGGTGTATGAGATCACACAGGCAGAGAAGCTTGATGACAGACTGAAGGCAAAATGAAGGAAGCTACCTGAAAGTTTCGCTGGAATGCAACCCATACCTAGACTATTTAGACTGAATTTGTTTGTATCTGGAGTTCAGTATAAAGGAAAAGCCTGAGACATGAAAAGAAAGAAGCACCTGAGTCTTTTGGAAACCCTGAATAGCACTAAGCGGAAAACCTCATTGCTGGCTAAACAACACTGAGGACTGGAGACAGATAAGGAATAGGAGTGGGAGCTATCAATTTTAAGGAAGAGAGTCTATTAGACCTTCAGATAACTCAGGGACAGAATGAACGGGTCTTCAGCATGAACAAGCAGGCATCACAGACTCAGGAAAACAGCAAGTAGAGGAAGGAGAAGGGAGGCAAAGGAGATCAATGAGGATGAAGCAGAGGTGCACAAAGACAGAATGTAGGACATCAAAGGTAGAGGAGTTATTCTTAGCACTAAGTAGTGTTTTGGGGCTGCAGGCTTGTGACTAGGCCATTGACTAAGTCCTGGTCTGAGGTTAAGCAGCAGAAAAATGGGTCTTCCTGGTGTGTATTGATCTTTTAGCAGGAGTGGAACAAGGTTTTGGTTTGGAATCCATTGCGATGTACCCATCTTACGCTACTGTTGCTATGGTATTGCAAGCATACAATTTGCACAAAAAGCAGTTTTAGGAATTAGTACCTCCACAACCAGCCATATCTACCCATACCTACCCTTTCAGAGCTGTATTTGCAAAACTACTGACCTGAAAAGTAGCTCCCTGACAACCAACACGTTCAGAGGAAATTCAGCTTTGCCAAATTGACTTGGCCTAAAAGCGTTACATTAAATATAACACAATACTGAAAAGGAGCCAAGAATGGGTCAGGAAATGTTTGCTTTAGGTACTGACAGTGTAAAAAGTTATGCTGAAAGTAACAGAGAGCTATTGCACTGCGTAAAGTTTTATTAGGTTTAATCTCCCATTAAAGTTAGTTCCTTTGCAGTTCAGGAGTAAAGAACGATTTTATAAGCACTGCAGATCAATATAAAATGGAAGCTTGGCTTCCAGATAATCTAGTTCTCATGAAACAAATGTGTGTCTTAATGGGAAGAAGAAGAAACCCAGGATACTAATTCTAATATTTAAACATGACCAATGATTTTACAGCTTCAGACAATAATGTCCTGGCTCAAAAAAAAAAAAAAAAAAAGTCTTTATAAATATTGCCCTGTCAAAGATTATATCCAGGAGTACAATGGGACAAAACAAAAATAAGTATAATTTTACAAGGAAGTATTTACCATACTTATTTTCAAAAAACTGGATCACATTTGCAGAAAATTAATTTGATTAAGTCTGACATAAATAGCCATCTTCAACTTCAAAGCTTGATACCTGGCCCCCGGGAAGGCAGTGGGACAGCATCCAGTTCATCAAAATGTCCCATGAAGAGAGATCATCATCTCTAAAGACCCATGGAGGAGGATTCATCCCCTACAACCTGGGTTCTCTCTTCATTTTCTCTTCCTAGCAAATGATCATCCTCACAGGATGATCTAGCTTGTTAAAACCAGATATCTATCTTTTCCAGAGAGTAGGAAATTAACTGGTAATATTATGTGTATCTCTTTACCTAGTATCTAGTTCCTTGCCTGCGATGACATAGAGGAGAGGTCATGTCTCTATGGTTAGAACATCCGGATGTGGGAAGAGAACAGGGCTGAGCTCCAGGCCCTGCCCTGCCTTGGGGGTCTGCAATGCCACCACTGTCCTGAACAGCCATGCCCTGAGCAATGCAGCAGTCACATGGCCAGGTGAAAGATTAAAGTTTGGGATACCCATTTACAGTTAGGAAAGAAACAGGTCTCCCCTCCTGGCATTCTATCTGTTTTGTCTCATCTTATATTCAATGCACTCTCATTCCTGAAAGCAGGGACCACACCTGTGCATGGTGAATCTGCATGGTGCAGATGAACCCTTGGAAATCCTCAGGGTGCTGCTGAAAACCAGATAGAATGAGTTGTTTTAGGTGGAACTTAAAAAGTTTTTTGGTGTTCAGTCTCCATTCAGGTGACCAGAATCTCACTCAATGCCTCATCAGAAGGAAATCCATGGAGCCTTTCAATTGTCCCACCTACTATGATACCTTCACTTAACCTTAATTCTGGTTTCTAATGAAAGACATGTTCTTTTTCTGTTTAAAAAGATTTCCTTTAACTAAGTTTCCAGGCAACTTACCAAGTTGCCAAATTGGAACAAAAATCTTAAAACGTGATCAGGATTTCCATTATAAGCTTCTGGATCCTGTAACTGAGAGTTAGATTTTAGATGGGTTCTGAGCTAAACATTTTCCTTATTTTGAAATAAACCTATAAGTGTATTCTAATCTTTGTATTTTTTCAGGCTTGGCCTTTTTCACTGACATGAAGGACGGATACAGAATAAAACAACAGGATCTCTCCTCACAGTGCCTTTAGTATTGTTTTCTCCTTCTCCCAAACACTTTCAGTGTAACAATTATTATCTTTTGATAACAATCCCTTTAGTTTTAATTTTAATATTATAGGAATAGGTTTATACTAATTATAACCAATTATAAATGGTTATAAACTATCATAAATATTTTTCCATATGATATAGCATATTAGTCAACTAAGGTACTAGGTGCAATAATTATTTTTTAAATACCTCCTGTCAGAAAACAGATTTTATACCCTTATCATTCAGTAAAACTTATCCTATACCTGATTTCAGGTAAAACTGTTACATATTTTGTTTTGCAACTAAGCTTATATAATAAAGAAGAGATACCCAACAACAGTATTTGTCCTGATAAAATCATAAGATTCTTAAACTAACAGCACAAAGGAACTTTGATTTAACATTATTATCACTATTTCTTTATAAGCTTATCACTTTATTTTTTTATGAGTTAACTTAGTAATCTTGAAAGTGTATACTTTTCAAACTATATTGATGCTTCAGAAAATGTAGTTCCACAGAGCTCTTTAAACTCTGTGGAAGTGCTATAGATCTAACTAAGCCTTAGTGACTTATGGAGTCTAATTTCAGCAGGAGGCACTAAAATGCAGAATAGAACCGACTGGAAAAATAACACAACAATGGTATTTCCCACAGTTGTGGGTAACTGATATGAGGAAAGACACTTGATTTCAGGATAAATATTATATTAACCCAGATGAAAATTTATTCCTGCCTGATAGCACTTCATCATGGGACTAAGGTAGTCAGAAGGTAGCACTGCGATGGGAATATGACTGTTTTCTGTTGTCTATAGGCAGCAGGTAGTATGGCTACAGTTGTGACAGTTCAAACTGTAGAAATTATTAATCATTCATAGGAAGAGGACTTTCTTACTTTCAAGGCTCTGGGAAGTTTCTTTTCAAGGACTACCGGAGTACACCAAATGACCTTGAAACTGATTCCCAGCCAGCAGAAATCATTGAAGGCAGTAAACTGCTCATGATTTATACCAGCTGAGTTTCTGTCGTCTTATCTTTCCAATGTTTTTTCTCCTAGATAAGATTTTTGATGTCACTTAAAGCTAGATCGAGATTGGAACTTTAATTTTCTTTACATTTTCTGTTCCCACTCCAGAATTTAATTGAATGGACATGTTGTCTTTCACATTATTGATATAATTATTCTTGTTCTTCAGTCTTAAGGAAAACATGCTGTGTACATTTGCACCTAAAATACATTTCCCATATTCACTTGTTAGGTGGCATGATGTTGTACATGTCTGCTCTGACCAATAACATGTACATATTTATTGTTGCTTTGGATCTTCCACCAAACTTGACACACCTTTGTAATGTATATCCAGTAAAGTACTAAATAAGATGAGCCTGAAACGTTCATGGAAATAACAGGGAAGTGTCTCCTCATTCTGTTCATCTGGACAGACAAAAATAACTATTGGAGTTTAAATTTCAAACTTTTGTTGCAAAATATTTTGACTTTGATGCATTGAAGGTTTGGGTAATTTGGTAGGGAGGAATGCTGTCTGGAATTTTGACAGCATTGTGTGTGTCAATGCGACTGATCAACATGTTTGACATGAGACATTCTTTCCCTAGAATGCTTCCAGATATTTGTCAGAATATATGTCTTCAAAAGAAGTCAAACTGCTAAATTAATTTTGCCTTCTAACAAGAACCATCTACACTGCAGCAGCAAAGCTAAAGCTCCTGTGTGGAAAAAACAGCAGGAGATATTCAACACAATTTTACACTCTGGTTATTGCTGAACACCACTGTGAGTAGTGGTGACTCTCAGATTAGTTTGCCTTAGTACCAAAGTACTATTGTTTTATGAAGCCATGTAAATGAAAAATAAAAAACTGAGCTTCCTTCTGGGAAAAATGTTATATCATTTTATGTGTGCTTCCCAAATCAAAGTAAAGCAAATATTAGAGAAAAAATACAGTGTACTTAGAGAGTGCAGGGGGTTTATTGCCTTGAAATAGCTTGGTAACTTCAGCCAAAATGTTAGCCATGCAACATCGTAAGTTATATCTTCATGAATGCGATGGAACTAGCATGTTCTAGTAGAAAATATGCATTTCCATTATTTTCAACATCTTATAGTATATATTTGGGGACAGAAATACAGCTCTAGCTAATCATACTTCATGTCATTCAGTACTTGAGTGACAGTAAATACTAAGCCATTGTGATCACACTGCTTTGTCTTATCAGGGATAGATAACTATTTTGTGATTTTCGGTTGGGAGAAGCTTGTACAGCTCAGCTGTCTTGCTGGAAGGAGAATTGTCTCTTGGTTCATTTGACAGACTTAAACAGTGGCCTTGTCATAAGTCCAAAGAGATGTCCGTGTTTTACAGAAGACCAAAATACAGAGACACTGAGATAGAAGATGCTTGGGGAGGAAAGTCCCCGCGGTTCAGAAGTGAACAAAGGAACTTAGTAGGACTGTTTCAGGAGTACTGCATTCACCAAGCTGTAATGCAGTGCCATCGTAGAATCATGGAATTGCCTAGGTTGGAAGGGACCTTTAAGATCATCGAGTCCAACCATCAACCTAACACTGCCAAAAACACTACATCACCCTCCTGTGATAGCCTGGTCCATAGCCTGGCTTGGCTGCTGAATAGTGAAACTGAGGCTGTGCTTCTATAGGATCCGATATGGCTCACATAGACACAGATTGAGTCTCTTTTACCTGCCATTGGCTGAGCCCTAACTTGAACTTGACCACGTTTTCCTCCCTTCAGTTCAGTCCATTAAAATGTCCAACTGCTTTTTGGTAGTTACAAGGCAATTATCTCCAACAGTGAAGCTACTCTCCTCTCTCCATGCATACACACCTCTCATCCCCTGTGAGCTAACCACAATTTAGGTTTCAATCTCTGTACACCATGGTAAAGGAAATATTATCCCTCATCTGGCCACTATCTGTAAACAATCAAATCCTTTTAACTTAGCTGCTAATTTTTGTTGAATATTTTATCTCAGAATCAGTTCGATTGTTATGGATCACATTGGACTATGCAAAGTGATTCACATCTCCAAGAGAAAAAAGAGAGTATGGAGTATCTTAAAGTAGAATCCTTTGTATATATTTAAAAATATACATCTTCTAGGTTTAAACTGACATAAATGTTGTCTTAACCTCTATTGTCTTCTTGTAGGAAAAAACAAACAAAAACAAGCAAAACCAAACAAAACCAAAATAAAACCAACCAAAAAGTAAGTAGAATTATGAAAAGGTATAAGTTTTGCTTTGGTATGTTAACATCTGAAGCAAAGGATTGAATGTGTATTTGTATTATCTGGGCATCATAATTAGATTGCTTTTGCTAGTCGTATACCTATAACAAATTTCAACCATGTTCAATAAATTATTAGGCAGACAGCTATAGGGGACCAACCTGTGCACCCACTTGGGGATGTAAAAAGAATGTTCAAGCAATGGTTTTAATATTTGCTTGAGAGATATTTACAAAAGAAAAAAAATGAGAAAAGAAGTCTGTGGTCCTTGATCAGCATAGGATGACCCAGCCATGTGCCCAAGGGGACTCCTGACCCACAGAGAAACCTTTTGGGTAACCCATAGTGGCTCCCCAAATCTCAGGTATGTTTGATTAAATAAAACTCTCCACTGAGATGAGCTGTAGTCTGGTCTCCCTGATTGCATCAGTAATGGTAAGCAAAATGGGATGTGGGCATTTGCTCAAGCACTGGCCCATGTCCTCAGTGTTTCTTAGCATGATTCTTGACATGGGTTTGATATCAGCTGGCTCACCCTCACCAGATAATACACAGACATAGTCTGAAGATAATACATTACCCGGACAGTCCCCAAAAGACTGAATGAATAAGGCCGTGCTGTCTTAAGAGGGGGAAGTAATTTCTTCAAATGCATGTGAACTAAGCTCTGTTGTTTATCCTTGTGGTGAGTCAATGGGCACTGATATATTGTGTTCACAGTGGAAACAAGGTCTCTTTTGAAGAAAGAAGGGTCCTAACTTATCTCACAGGCACTGCAACGAAAAACACATGGACAGGAACTGTCCTAAGACATTGTTTGTTAATGAAATTAGATATTATTCTGGTACGCGTGCTTACCATCGCTAAGATACTATTATAATACTTACCACTAAAAAGGTAGATTGAGCAAAGAAAATAATGCAAGGCCACATTCTGTCCTCAATTTCTGTCCATAGACACCAGATTGCAAAAAGAGAAATTTCATAAATACACAGAGAGACAGAATTTGGGTAATTTAAAACATTTTTCTACATTTAACATGCATAATTTCTGTTAAAGTTTTTTCTTTTGCATTAGTTTCCTTTCTCTTACATGCACTGCACAGTAAAATTTATAATCACATCACTGAATCCTAATAATATATTTTACAGTGTTTCCATACTAATCATTACTTCTTTGTGTCTCACTGATTAAATACACGCATATATATATCTCTAATACTATTTATAATTTCTTGTCTATGAACTTACATTATTTAAAGATTTTCAGAGAGCTAAGCCCTGATTCTTAAACTGAATGACTGTTTTTGCTCTAACACTATAAGACAAGAGGTAGCAACTAATGTTTATATTATTGATTAATCAGACACTGAAGGGATTAGGTTCTAAGATTGTTTAGCACACAAAAATCCATACTTATTGCATTAAAACAGATTTTGAGACCTTGTTTATTGGTTATAGCCAGGGTCAAGCCTCTGGGATTTATTCAAGCTGAAATGTCTATATTATATGTGAACATAGACCAATCTGTTAAGAAGAATATCTAATGTTGGCGACACAAAGGCAAATAATTGTACCAAATTACAGGTCAGTAATTGAAAAAGACCATTTATGCAAACACTTGTAAATTTAGAAAACTGCCTAAACATTAAATATATTGAGTAAATAAAGATGAAGTTTGGACTAGTACCCAATTTTGGCTACTGTTTTTTTTGCTTAATGGATTTTCTATTATGTATTCATTCTGTAATTTTCACAGATAAAAAATTTCATTGGTTGGCCATAACTTCTACATGTGTATTCAAAGAGAACAATATGTCTTATTGCTCTTCAGTGTATAAAGTACTGGCTGGGGCAAGCATATACTGGTTGGTCTTTTAAAGAGAAGATATCATAACCACTCAAGTATGTGGAGAGGTGGGTCTTTGTGCATATGTGTTTGTGTATATTTAGCTGTGTACATGTATGGGATAGTGACTTTTTGAGAGCGAGACACATTAAAGAAACGCATTAATAAAATGAATTAATAAGCTGCCTTAAGACAATATTTATCTGGTGAATTTAAACCCTTGCAGTATTTGTGAACCATCTACAAAGAAAATATTGTGTTTTCAGGTTTGTTCCATCTTTGTTGTAATTTGATATGCTATTTGGACACTTAAAATAGCATGGTTTACACAATAACTTTTTTTAAGTTTCCTGCAAAAGAAGTCATGACAACATTTTGCACATCATAAACGTTCCCACCAGGCCTATCTCTCTAAAGCTGTGCCTTTTTCAGTCTTCTCATTCTGCTTAAATGGCCTGTCTTTGGAAGTATGTAATATTTTTTTGCCCAAATATACATGCCTAGATTGAAGCTTTGCTATACTGTAGGTGGTGGTGTTTTTGACCATAGTTTCAAGCTGCCCACTGCTTGCTGCTCTTGCTCATTCCCTTCCATTTCCCACCCACAAGGACTTCATAAAATGGCCCATGCATGCACCTCAAATAAGTAGGTGATTTTTTTGTATGCAAGACACGTTTTCTTTCTACAGCTGCAATTCTGTTTTCATTTCTATTAATTATTGCCAAGAAGAATCTTGACACAAAGTCATGGCTCATGGCTTGTCATTATGAGCTCAAAGTGTTTTAGTTCAAATGTCCTTTACATTGAAGTGCATTGTTGATTCCTTACCTCTAATATGGGAGCCCATGTTATGCTGCTGGAGGCTTTGTTGACAGAAGATTTTACTCCTTAGACCAATATAGTTCTGAGTTTTTAGAAGTACATCCCCCATGATAACAACCTTATTTAGAAATAAAATTGCTTCTTTAGCTTAAAACTCATCCTCACTGTTATAAAGTGGAATGATAAAAACTTTGCTTATACAAGGTAAAAACATCTGCATGGAGAGCTAGCATTGGTATAAAAATGTTGATTTCAGTTAACACCTAAGGTTATAGAGAAAACATTTGCCTATGTAGACAAGGTATAAACTATAAATATAAATTGAAATTTGTTCAGATATAGAAATATTTCATATTAATCAACTGTTTGGAAGGCAGGCAAACAGACTATAGAACTGCCTCTGAGACTCTGAGAAGGTAAAAAAATTTGGAAAACTAAACATTGCACTGTAGTTAGCTCATATGATTAAGATAAAATATGAGATGATAAAGAGCGAAACTTTACTGTGGTATATAGTGGTGTTGTGGTTTAATCCCAGCCAGCAGCTAGAACCATGCAGCTGCTCGCTCACTCCCCCCAGTTACGATGAGGGAGAGAATTAGAAGAGTAAAAGTAAGGAAAAATTCTTGGGTTGGGATAAAGACAGTTTAATAAGTAGAGCAAAAGCTGTGCATGCAAGCAAAGCAAAACAAGATAGTCATTCACTGCTTCCCATCAGCAGGCAGGCATTCAAGCCATCTCTAGGAAATCAGGGCTCCAGCATGCATAACCGTTACTTGGGAAGACAAATGCCATCACTCAATACATCCCCCCCTTCCTTCTTCTTCCCCCAGCTTTATATGCTGAGCATGACGTTGCATGGTATGGAATATTCCTTTGGTCAGTTGGGGTCAACGTTCCTGGCTATGTCCCCTCCCAACTTCTTGTGTATCCCCAGCCTACTTGCTGGCGGAGCAATATGAAGAGCAGAAAAGGCCTTGACTGCCTAGCAATGACTAAAAACACCAGTGCGCTATCAAAAGTATTTCTCATCCCAAATCCAAAACCACACAACCATACCAGCTGCTGGTAAAAAACTTAACTCTATCCCAGCTGAAACCATGACAAGTGTATATATTCTAAACATGTCTACTCCGTACTCTATCTTTTTACCATTATCTATCTTCCAGTGTCACATTCTGCTATACTGTCTAGCTGATATGCAGTGTATTTTCTTATTCCAGTACCTTGCTGCTTAATTCTAATAAAAATGTTGCTGAAATTGATTTAGTTTTGCTTGATTTTCCAAGTGCCACACTATTGGCAATTCAGTAGTTAATGTCATATTGTGAATCCTTTTTTCAGTTTCATGTAACTGTTCTTTTCTGTAATAAAATAAGCATTTAACATATAAAAATGTAGTAAAGTATTTTGAAAGCGAATATTAAATATAAAAGACTCCATAAAATACCCATTAGCAGGAATATTAGCAAATACTTGTGTTTTATTTTTTTCCTACTTTCCTCGTCTAGCAGGAATTTAATTTGTAGGATAATTTACAAAGTTTAAAGTAAGAAAAAAATCCTTTCCACATCCTGAAATCTTTGCACTCATTTTCTTTCTTTTAAGATAAATTTGAACTCTTGCTACAAAAACCGCTTCAAGTGATAACTTTTGATGTTTCACACTTTTTGATGTCTTGCATTTCAGGATCATTGTATATTGCATTGTCCTCTAAAAAGGGCACCTTTCCCTACTGTGCTGTTACGTCAACACTGATCTTGTGGTATGACCGAAGCCCTTCCCTCATACCCTTTCCATCTGAGCGGTGCAGGAAGACGCACCTGGGACCTGGATCTGGTCTGTTACAAGGCACAGCTACTGCTCCCTGAATGAGTCCACTCCCAGGTAACTGGACAGAGAGAAGGCAAAGACAAAAGGGGAGTCAGCAGAGCTTTTGTACCAGTCCTGTACCTGTACCTATCCTCTGACCACAATAGACTTTTCACGGACTGCAGTAATTTATTTCCTTCTGCCTTTTCCCTCCCATCCCCATCCCACACACACAGCAACAAAGAAAGCAAGCAGGATATGTTATCTCTCTGACTCACTCGTATAGGATCTGGCCATTTCTACTCTGCTTCTGTCATGCTGAGCTCAAACTAGTGCTGGGATAGTGTTACCAAAGCTAAATAGTTCTATGCAAAATAATCAAACCAGGAGAAATTCCAGCAATCTTCCTCCCCAACAAACAAACAAACAAACCAGCCTTGCATTTGTTTCTCCTTGGAAGTTGGCAAATTCAGAGGGTGACAAAAATGGGTTCAATTTGTCTTCTAACAGATTATGAATGCCACGTGTGACATTGCTTGAGAAGATGGAAAATGTTTATATAAACTGTCAGAGATGGCTAAGCTAAATTGTGGCATGTGGCAAGCATGTTTTTGAACCAAAAATTTTGTCATACACCTACTGTTTGGCTGTAGAATGTATGAGAAGACAGATCTTGTTGACGCATCGCAGCTGCAGCTCAAGTCATTGTGAAATGCTTTGACTTCAACAAAATTCACATGTGCCAAAGAAGAAAAGGACTGCTACAGCCTCCATCTTTCTTTTAATGTCTTTCACTGAAAGTGAACTACTCTGATTTTGCAGCAGAAGCGAATGGGGTAAGTGAAGCATCTCTGCTTTTTTTGAATGCAGACTCCAAAAGGAGGTAAATATGACCTGCTATACACTGCTGTTTCACAGCAATGGGGGATGGAAGTCCACCACAGCTAGAGGTTGCCTAGAGAGGCATTGGTAAGGAAAGTGGGAAGAATTGGCAGGTAGCAGTGATGGTGAGGGATGAAGGTGACATACACATGACTTAGAAGTCAAAATACTTGGTATGGCTTTGCGTGGCCTTTAACAACATTGGAAAGCAATATGGATTTATTATGCTCTTTTAAAGTCTCTCTCTTGACCAGTAGATTTCCAAACCAGTGAATCTTCCTCTTTCTCTATTAGATAAAATGCTCTTCTGTGCACATAAGAGAAGTGGCGAAGAGAAAAACTATAAAAGCTTAAGCTGAAAATAGTCTTGTTCAGCTCAAATTGCAAGTGAAGCCCTGACTATGTATCAGCCTTGAGATGATGTTCTGCAATGTTATTGGCTTCCATAATTTCTCACTTCTCTATACCAGCATTCCCAAGAAGATAGTCCATAACTGGCACCAGATGTTATCTAGTAAATTACTTTTGTCCTGCAAACTCTGTATGCTTTTCTTATATGATGCCATTTGGGTCACATTTGCTCTCCATCTGTTATGTGTTTTTCTACTTTCTCATTTTGCTTCCATGAAACTGATGATTAAATAAATAGTAAGTAAATAGATTCAGAAGTTAAAGTATCATTTCCATTAATTTTAAATGAGGTACATAGAGTCTTTTGGTTAACAAGAATACTTTTCAATTATTTTAAAATGTTGTCAACTTATGTATATGTAGATTTCTTACTGCAACGTGCTCTGTGCTATTTTGTAATAAAGATCCATGTTTTTTCTAACTTCCCTATAAAGCTGATTTTCTTATTCAGATTTAACGAAAAGTGGGCATGACTATATTGCAATATCTTATGTCAAGCAGATATCTGATGGAAATTATGTAGTGTTTTCTATAATAATGAACTCTTATTATGACTTTCCATAGTGAATTTTCCAACAACCTGAAGTGATGCTTTCGCTGTGGTCAGGGATGTCTATGTTCTTAGAGTACTGGTTGCTCCTGTTTAAATTGATTCTACTAGGAAAGATTTCTTAGTCTATCCTGACCAAATATCTGACATCATAAGGTTTGATAACATGAATTGTTCAAAAAATTTTTTCTCAGGAATCATTGTTAGTAACTGTTGAAATACATACAAAGACAATGATGCTTAAAGATCAAGTCTATTCCAGAATGGAGAATCTATCAGAAGATAAAAACATCTAGGAAAACTCTGATTAAATTTACCAGCTTTGAAGTTTTTATCACTATATTCCAAAATAATTTTCAAAGTTCTGCCTCTTCACCTACTGCCAGTGTGTTTTGGATATACAGCTTTTTTACCTCCTCCAAAAATTTTCAGAGAAGACTGGACATCCACCTTCTAGGGTAGTTCTGTAATAACCAGCTGTCCTTGATTCCCAGGATTGGATATATGCCTGGAAAATAGACCATTTCATTCCTAAATTCCTAGAAATATGGAGAGGTCATCAGATGACATTTCCAGAATGGACTATAAAATAAGATATTTCCTGTCATTGGTAAAACCCTACAAAACTCATCACATTTTTGAGCTTTGCATCCTTGAGTTCATTGCAGCCAGATGGGCCCAATATAACCTGCAAGTGAGACATTTGCCTACGGAGGGAAGACAATAAGTGGTATTATCCTAGAATATTTGCAAAGAATGAGAGAAGATAAATGGGCCCTGAAGTCCCACCCTAGTATAAACAAGAACTGAGGGAGAGGATTTAAATGGGGAAGCAAGGATATGTTGTGATTTCTCCACCCTCCCATCATAGTATCTATGCCAAGTCCTTGAATTGATGCACTTGTCTCAAACAACTTCAATAAACTGGTTAAGAACTCTGATTTTTGACTCATACCCTGTAAATCCAGGATATTATAAATACCCAGATAGGGAAAAAATGTGAAGAAATGCATAATGTTGCCTGAACAAAAATTTCACCAAAAACATATCAGAATCCAGTCTCTAAATCCTTAAAGATGTTGCTGGAGGTGCTAGCTGAAAATTAGTAAATATTTTTCATAATAATCAATGACAGAAAATGAATAGTAAAACCTCAAGAATACTGTTATTGTGAGGTGGAGGGTTTGGCTTTTTTTTTTTTTTTTGTTTTTAATGGGACCCTGCTAATGAGACTGGAGCTGAATAATTGAATTTTAAATGCTGACTAACTGAAACTGCAGAATTTGGGCTGAATCTGAAAGGACCTTATGTAAAATAGCATATTGAAACATCTCACATGATTTTAAACAAATCCTGGGGATCCTCAAACTTGTGCCAGTGCAAAGTGTGACTGAAGTTTGATCAGTGTGAAGTTCAAGACGCAAGTAGTAGCTTTTCTCTGCCTAAATTTGCCTTGGCATTCCATTGGACTCCATCAGTATTGCCAGAGCCAATACCTACATCATGAGGTTTTCTGTGAAATGCCCTGATAGCTACGAATTGTGAAGGAAAGGAAGGAAGTAATCACCTTCTTACTGTCTCAACCATTGTAAACTTCTTTCTTGTGTTGGAAACAGAAGACACTTTGATTGCCAGAGTAAAGATCCAGTTATTGGTTATACAGCATTGTATCTTGCTATTTTTCCATTAGAAACTACCCAAGACAACTTGATATTTTGCTGTAGAGTGGTGGGAGAGAGAAAGTGCCTCTTCATGAAGAGTAGCTTATAAGCAGCTGATCAGGACAGGGAGGTGGGGAAAAAAGTTCTGATGTTCAAATCTTCTCAGGTTAATGATGATGCTGAATTTTGATCCTGCTTATGTGACAACTTCTGTAGGGCTATTATATAGCAATACTAGCAAAGCATGTATTTTTATATATCTATAAAAATATATCTCATATATATAAAAATATAAAAAATATATCTCATATATATTGATATATATCTCATATATACCAGTGCTATCAAAGAGTAAGGCCTGCATAATCCTTCTGCCAGACTTTTTTGTCAGCAGCAATATCTGGTTTGAGTTTAAGAAAATCACTATAAAAAAAAAATAGAAACCTGCAAAAATTTTACTGCATGTAATAATGATCAGTGAGATAACTCTTCAGTTTGCACATACAAATCACATAACTAACAAACTGCGTTTTTATTAATAGGAGGAGAAGAAAACTCTGACAAGGTATGTAAACAGGGAAAGAAAAACTAACTCTTCATAACAATTTGCAGTCTCTTTCCTTTGGAGAGGTAACTACTAGGCACTTTGGTTGTTTCCTGCCTCCCACACTGCTGTTTAGGGTGATTCAGTCTTGTTGAGCAGCCAGGCCTGTTTCAAGCTGATGTGATCCATTTCCTTGCCTTGTTTCTGTTGGTTACTCTCACCTGCTGACCACCCAAATTAGCTTGCTTTCACATTGCTCCTCATCCTGGCAGCCACAAGGAGAAGGTACGATGGAGGTATGTACCTTGAAACAAGGCATTCGAGTGGGGCTTCTGGGATGCAGAAAGAAGAGGAATTTCAGGCGTACGCTGGTGCTTGGCATTCCCTAACAGATCCTTGGATTGGTTTCAAGCATCTTCTTGCTCTATTACCTTTTTCCACCCTCAATTGAAAAGTTTTATTCAGCCCAGTATCGCTCTGGGGAATAAATTGTTTTTGTTTCCCCCTGCATGACCACACACCTTGAGTTAGGTGGTCTATAAATCCCATATTGGATCTAGCCTCCTTTTTTTGGTGGGATTCATGTTCATATGGAATATATCAATACTTCTGATTGTCTTGTCTGCAATTACCTTTGACATGAAAATTGTGAATTTTAATGCAAATATTCATAACCATTAAACAATGGAACTAATGTACAAGATTGTCTAGCATTTTGTATCTTTTGAACTTGCACTAAGGATAAGTTTCTGAAACCACAAGACCATGATTTTGCATAGTTTACAAGTATATCAGATATTGTATGATTTTCTCATGTTTAAAAACCCCTTTTCAGTAATTGCTTTCTGGAGATCTTTATATTTACTTTCTAACTGGGATCTTCTAAATTATTTTTAATTTAAACTTAACAAATCCTTTTTCTAGGCTTATAATCTCAAAATATTCTACTGTATTACTTGAGGTATTTTATTTTATTACTTTGTAATAAAAAATATCATAAATTAGACAAATAAACAAAGATAAAAAAGATATAAAAGAACATGTACATGTACAAGGGAGAATTTCTTAATACATACGCTGAAGCAGTCCCTGACCTGACAACTCACGTGGTGGACCTCCTAGAAACAGAGTCTGCCTGAAAGAGTTTCAAAATTTAAAAAAGCATTTGTCCTTAGAAAAAAAATAAAAGCATATGGCAAACAAACAAGTAGGCAGATTGGTATAGCATGGTTCAAAATGAACAGTACCTGACTTAGAAATAGCCAGCAATTTTAACTGTACCAAAGGAAGAGTAGGATCTGTGAGTTCTCATGGATTAGAGTGAGACATGAGGGATGTCAGAAGGGGATCAGAATATAAATTCTGTGCTTTATAAAATGAAAATAAACTGTGAGGTTGGGAGCTACCAGGTTCCCAGCATTTACCAACATTTCTTCTCCATTCTTCTTATGGCTGCAAATAGATCTAAAAAGAAATTCAAAGTCTGAAATTTACATTGAGTGGAAAGACCAAGGGGCTGTGAAACTTGAACTCCTGCCGTTGTTCTCAGCGCGTATGGAGAAGTTGCCGGGACCATCAGGCGGTTTGATACCCTTGGTGTCATATATATTTGTGTATATCTGTGTGTGGAAAAGAAAGGAAGAAAAAAGTAAGTCTAGAAAGTGAGAAAAGAAGGTCTCTTACAGTTGATGCAAAACTAAAGGGACTGTTTGTGGTAAGCAGCACAAAAAGCTAAGGATTTTGATAGTCTGCCCTATTCTGACTGTTTTTTCTATAAGGGCAAGGGAGGAAAGTGTGCTGATTTATCTCTTGTTGGTCTGGTTGTCTTCTGAGGCAGGAACATTACAAGGCAGAGTTTCAAATACAGGCTGTCAGTTTAGATGATAGAACAAAGAGAAGTGACTGAAAGTAAATAAAACTTGAATTCACACAGGTACAAAAGGACCTTTTTCTATAAGCAGGCAGTTATAAACATCACTCTGAATGGTTTGTGAGGCAAAAATAATGGGCTTGTTTGAGAAGCAATTGAGGTGCTTTCTGACAAAAATAGTATATTAGGAGATTAGTCTCCAAGGGGTGGATAACCTTTTCAGATTCTAAGTATTTCTCCTGTTCTCATGTGTGAGCTTACAATCTGTTAGTCTCAAAATATATCTGCAAACCCACAAGCCCACCTTCCTGACAGATGCTCAAACAACAGAGCGGAGGAGCAGAGAAAAAACTCTGCACCGTCACCCACCCAACAATTCTGAAAAGCCTGGTAAGTTACTCATACAATTCAGAAATGCCAGTCAGGGCGGGAGGGGGGACAGAGGCAGTGGGGGAGAGAAGGCTCTTAAAGTGCAACATTTGCAGCACACGCTCAAAAACTAAAGGGGCCAATTAGTATAATAGGTTTGAAATCATTTCAGCATAGTCCTAAAGACAAAAGAAAAATTGTCCTTCAGAAATGGGGCTTTATTGTTCAGACGAGTATAGAGACGAACAATGAATTCTATCAGTTTTGGAGGCAACATTCCTTCTCCTTCATACCGGACCATACATTATTAATGAGCACTGTTTTCAAGTGTGAAAGAACTGTTTGAAAAGCATTAACATAGTCTATTGGATGTGATTGACACTGTCATCCCTTTCATTTTGCTGTTGGCAAGAGGCATCCCTGTAGATTTATGTGCATCTGGACATTACTAATATTCTCCTTGTTATGCACTCTGGGCAGCTGTGATATGGAAATTTTTAGTACGGTCTTTAGAGGGGGAGTTTACTGTTGTTATCTGCACTAAAAAGGAATAATTTTTTTTCTCTGAGATTTGATCAGCCAAAAATGTTTAATGTCTGGTTCCTTAATAACTCTAATCTGTTTTCAATTTGTGCACTTTTTAAAGGAATTTCATCAAGATTACATGGATTCTCCAGCTAGTTCCAGTGACTCATTTCCAGACAGACAGTTTAGTTTCTGAGACTCATGTCCACTCATCCTGCTTCTATTTTAACCTCTAGTTCTCCAACTTGATTGCATTTTTAATTGAGTTGGTGTGTCAAGGACTGCAGCTAGTATCTGTCTGCTGTTTAGAACCACCAAACCTCTTCTGATTTGCTTGTGTAATGGCTTTTAATCACAATAATTAAGACCAATGAAATTAAGAACTGCTGAAACAATGCATCTAAATGACATACAAAACAAATTTACCAGAGGTTATGGGCTTTTTTTCAAGGTAATGCTATTTATATTGGTTTTACCCATAGATTTAGAATTATTTTAGTTTCTCAGGCCATATAAGAACGTACGTCCTGAGTAATGTGCTCTAGGCATTCCTGTGTCAGCAGGGGAGTTGGACTAGATGATCTCTAGAGGTCCCTTCCAACTCTGAAAATTCCATGATTCATTGATATGTCATCCTCTTATATACATGAATATTGCAATGTATAGCAAAGAAGAGAGGAAAACGCAACGTAACAGGGTGAAATCTGATACTAATCATGAATGATCACGTAGACATTCCATGAAGAGAAATTACCGATATGGAGGGTTTTTGTCTAATCTAGATTTTTTAGTGTCAGCTTTTATGTACCTGTGTACAAGTATAGAAAATGTATAGGTACGCACAATCAAATATTTTATTCAGAGCGATCAATTATAATTTTTGCTATAACTTTTTAACTTCTTTTAAAGAGAACCCATTTGCTAGACAGCCATCTCCTGAGACGTCCTAACCGGAATAGATCTTAATGTTAAGGATCTGTTTGAAGCATTGAGTTATGAGAGAAGGTAACACCATTGGGCTAGAAGATAGTAAGTCAAGGTTATATTGTTTTAGAATATGTTTTCATATCTGCAGATATTGTATGCAATGATGTAATAGGGAAGCCCTGAGTTTTTAAGTCAATGCAGAGTTATCTTCCCCTCCAGCCTATCTGCATATTCACAAAACATCTCACCTCATCACTGTTTCATTTACATAGAAACCTATGCAAATACCAGTTTGCATCCACCTATTAGAGGTAAATGAGCAGTTGCTTTCTGCTCACAGTCAGCAGGTCTGCTCTTTGAGTGACATGTCCACCACCTTCCTCAGAGGTCAGGCCCAGCTTCTCCATGGAAGGTCCATTGTTGGCTATCCCAGGCTGTGAGAGTTCAGCACTGAGATCCCTCCTGCTTGGCAGCACAAGGAATTGCCACCGCTCTACTAGAAAGCCTAATTACACCAATCAATCATGTAAAATAATTCACATGGCTAGAACTGGAAAGGTTATAACTCATAAAGACACTTGCCAACTGAACAGGTAGGGAAAGAAAACGTTAAGGCAATATATAACTTAAAAAAATCCCAAACATATTATTCAATTAAATATTCTTAAACTGTTCCTCTTAGTCAATTTTGTTTCTTTGGGCCAAAACCTAAGTGCCATTTATAAGATATAACCTTATAAATCAGTAACTAGTTACAAGGCTTAATAGCTTGTTTTTTTCATGTGCTTTGAATTTTAGTGATTCCAGATTCACAGCAGTGTAGATTTAGTTATTTTAAGGACTACTTCCTACTTAAGACTAAAACAAATTTGTGCCATCTTTGTGCATAAGATAGATACGCAGAATAATCAGCATAAGTTCTTTAATCAGAATTTTGAGATTCTTACACAGCTTTTTCATTTTGTTTTCCCTAAATCTTGTTTGTGGTATTTTAAAATTTTGCTTAGTAATCACAACTGTGGGCCACGTGATTTTGTGGTTACTCTGAGCGACGGGCATATAAAGGAAGATTCCTTTACCTTTCATTGAGAAATTTCTTGGCATTTCTCCTACTTATTGTGTAAAGTTTACTTTACCTCCTTAGCACAAGAATAGCTCTGTGTCAAAGTTGTGCTGGTATTAGGGGACTCAACTGCATGGCCCGTTATGCTGGATCAAGTGCTTCCCAGAAGCCATTTTTGCACAACTTCAGGACCCAGATCCATTCCTTGGTGTTTCTGAAGACATTGTAGTTCAACACCAAGATTTAATGTATGACTGCCAAAGGTCTTTGCTGAGTCACTTAACTACAAGTGTCAAAATATCATCTCAAATGATTTTACAAACAAATTACTAACTTGATACTGCACAAATGCTACAAAACAAACTGACTTTATAACCCTGATTCAATCATTACAAGTAGAAAACACATATGAATGAATACAGTAGTTCATTTTCTTATAAATGAACACAATTTTTTACAAGTTTTCTGAAGTTTGCAGTGTAAAATAATAGATTTTTATCCCAATATTTGCCACTGTCCAAAATCTATCCTGCTTCTAGTCTGAAGTGGAGATGTTTAAAAAACAAGAACCAAAGATTTCATGTTGTTCTGTGCTTATGTGAAAAGTTCAAACAGAAAAAAAGACTTTAATTGGAGATTTCCAAGTTAAACTAAAATTCTCAAGGAATCTGGAGAGTTTGAATGACAAAACTTCTCAGTGTTTAGGTATATTCACTGAAGAAAAAAAAGCAGTCACATTTTTCAGTGTTAAGAAACCAGTCCTTCCTATCTTGTGGTATATTGTGCTTGCACATATTCTATCACATTGGTAACACGTGCAAGTGGATGATCACATAATTAATTTTGTCTCTCCCATAATGTAGTTGTGCCTTTTCCTCATGGAAAGGGCATATCACTTTAGTAAGCAGCATAGTTCATAATGGACTGCTAGAGGTCCATTTTGTTAATTTTCCTTTCCTGTGTTGGTATAAATACAATGGTTTTGTCTTAAATTTAGATTTTGTAGCTGAATTTGTTTTAGGAAAAAGCTGAGAATTCATAAAAGAGAATTTAAATACTTGTACTCTACTGGGTCAAAACAGGAAAAGGAAAAAAGCTGTATTTTGGGACCACAGGCTGTAATCCTATTGCTTAGTATTTTCCTTGTGCAATGCCCCGAGTGATATGTATTCATGTCTAAATTGCAGAAATTAATCTGAGAACATATTTTTGGCTCAGTTTTGCTTGAATCAGACTGGGGTAGCTACATGCAGAGATAAAAACAGATACTGGAAAATGTTGTGGATTGTAACAATACATTTTTTGCTCTTACTGGGATTTGGGGTACACAAGATCTTGCTGAGAAGACATGTCACTTACCCTTCAGAATGAAGTGTAAAACCAGGTGAAGAGCTGAATTAAAGAGTGTCCTAGCAACTATTTAAGCCACAAACAGAAAAAGTGTTTCACTGTCAAAAAAATTCTAATGGAAAGATCCTATATAATCTAACACTTGAAAAATTTTAAAAATTATTCAAAACAACCAAAACTTCAATAAAGAATGTTTTTTTTGCTACCATGCTCCAAGTCTTCTGTTGTTTTTTAATTTTTTTCCACCGGAGTGTTACATAAAGAGGATTCTTAAATCCTGTGGGAACCAGCTATGCATCCTGCAGCGGATTTTCATCTTTCTGAACTCACTGCTAGCAAAGCTCAAACAGAGCAAGGCAAAGACCCCCAAATCTGGGTAGCTTAGGCAAGGATCATAAGCTTGTTCCTGGAGGGAGATGCGTTTGCCCCTTTTCTGACTTTTGCCACTGTCACTGCCATGATAATTTCCACCATGTCCATCCCTAACAAATTCCCCAGATTTTTTCTTCAATAAAAATGAAAAATGAAAAAAAAAAACCAAACCCAAAACCCAAAACTAGACAGATGCTGTTAAAATGAGAGTGCACCTAAAATTTGAGTGTCAGTCATAAAGTTCATTAAGAAGCTAATGAATGGTTATGGAAATATTGGCTTTGAAACTTCAGACTGGATTGAGTATAGTTTAACTGTTAAGTCAAAGGAATAAAGGTGAAGAAAGCCATGTTCACATGTGAGTATTTACAACCAGTTAAAGCCTGCTCAGAGGAACTGGAATTTCTTTGTTTCATACATTTCTAATTGTTAGCCAGATGATGCTGTGACAGCATGTTTTTGACCACTGGAGATGATTAGACATTAGCTAGACATGTCCTACAGCATTTGATGAACAGTATTTCTGTGTCAATCACATTATTTACAAAAGCTAGGTGTGAAGACAAAGTTAAATTCACTTGGGTTAAGTATTGTGTATAAAAGCACAGTTACATTTTTAAATACAATAAGTCAACCTGTAAATCACACATTTTTGAAATTATTTTCAATTTGAAATTGTTTATTTACAGTGCTTTGATAATTCTTTATGAACTCTTTATCATTTAATTTACTTTATACATTTCCTTAAATTTCTTCAGGCAATCTTTCTTGCTGAACACTCTAAAGTAAATTCTAGGACTTTCATCATAAGGTTTTAGTCTACTTCTCCTGAGAACTTCCTATGAAACAGTAAATACTGCACAACAGCAAATTATTCCTATGGTTCTCACCTTTTTTGCTGCTTAGTTAGGCTTGCAGAGACTTATTTTTTTATGTCTGTAATCGATATGCCATGGCTGATGATTTTGATTGAAGTAAAAAGAGGAAAGAATATTTCCCACAGGAATCTCCAGGGAGAGTAATGTTTGAATGTATATAAAGAATATAGAGTGATTGCAGTTATATGCCTGAGGAAATTCAGGAATAGAGGATATTGTAGTAGGTATTTCAATCACTGCAAAATAGTTCTAAGTTTAAAAAAAAAGTTAAATACCAAGCTTACATAATACAGTGTACTTTTGAGTTGTTGGGGTCCCTGCCCACTCACTTCTGTACTTTTATTTTGTAAGTGTGTCATGGCTTTTCCCATTGCTCAACTACACAAAGGAAAAACAGAGTTCAAACCACAATTCTGCTATGTGTAGTTTAAGCAAAGATTTGCAGATTGTGTGACAAAATAAACAAAAATTACCATGTGAATTCCCAGCTATTTCTTCATATCTTCACTTGATGAAGTTTTGTATATGTCATCAAACATTATGTCTATAGCATGAAAAAGCCTGGTTATTAGTAATGGGCCACATTGGTCATTTTAGGTGCGTCTGGTTCAGAATGGTGCACAGAACACCCATTTCACATCCTCACATCCCCAGACAAAAAATGTCCACAAGATGTTTAGTAAGTCTTGAAATAGAACAGTATGAACTTCCCAGGAGGAAGACAAGGTCAAATTCATCAGCAGTATCTTTCTACTATGGAAAGGGATTAGTTAAACTAACCATTTAGGAATTAGACATGTCACATACTCCTTCTTATGAAGCAGGTGACTAATTCTTTCCCTCGTCCCAAATCCATTCTTCCTATTTATAAACTGGCAACAGGTAGCTCCTTACCCCAAATCCGGTGAGCTAAGTGTGAACAAAACAGATCATCTCAAATGGTGTTGTATCCCATTTCTAGCTTTGCCAGTCTCCAGTGAATCTGAAGAACTTCCTCCTCTCCCCTACATTCCTTCCCAAGTTTTCCAGAAGACAAGGGAGAGAAATAAATCCATCCTGGCTCTGGAAAGTGCCCAGCACAAGCTTTGAACTAATTAGTTTTCACACAATACAAGGATGCAGCATAAATATGGCGAAAACATTGCAGTGTAGTCTTTTCAAACTGCCATGGCAATACTAGATACACAGGACTCTTACTGCGAGAAGGAACTCTATATCAACATACCCCAAGTTCATGTCGTTTCTACACTTTGGGACATTTATTAGCAGACAGTCAAAAAAAATCACTATGCAAACCCAAGAAAGGATTAAATTCCAGTAAAGGAACTACCAAACTGTTTATCACAGAAAGTACCCAGTATATCCCTCACCCTCTTTTTTTCCCCCTTTCATAATAAGTAGTCCACAAACATCCATTATATTGATACTTTTTCAAAAAAACTTCAAATAGGTTAATGGGTTTTGTGGGTTGCCTTTGAAATATATGTTCAAGTTGTTTCTTGTTTTATGACTGTCCATTTTGAATGAGGAAAATATGTAAAACATAGAATCATAGAATCATTTAGGTTGGAAAAGACCTTTAAAATCATCCAGTCCAACCATTGACCCTACTCCAACAGGTCTGCCACTAAACCACGTCTCTAAGCACCACATCTACACGACTTTTAAACACCTCTAGGGATGGTGACTCAACCACCTCCCTGGGCAGCCTGTTCCAATGTTTGATAACTCTTTCAGTGAAAAATTTTTTCCTAATGTCTAGCCTAAACCTCCCCTGGTGCAACTTGAACCTGTTTCCTCTTGTCCTATTGCTTGTTACTTGAGCAAAGAGGTAGTTGTAGAGAGCCTTTCAGGTAGTTGTAGAGA
>VYXH01004332.1:0-16258 GCA_013397275.1 Burhinus bistriatus | reverse complement strand
AAATAGACTTTGTAAATGAAGAATAGAAAAAACTTGAAAATTAATGCAGTAAATGTAAGTTATGACAAAAAAAATTCTGCATGTTTTTTTCCCTTTGTTTACTCCTAATAATTTGTCTTTCAATTTCAATTGCTTGCAAAGAAATTTGCACAACATTCTTACCTCTAAACATACCCACAACACTCTTGCCTCTAGAGAGGTATGGATTTGATGGTTGGACTGTTAGATCGATAAGGAATTGGCTGGATGGCTGCATCCAAAGTGTTACAGTCAAAGGCTCAATGTGCAAGTTGTTACTGAGTGGTGTCCCTCAAGGGTTTGTTCTGGGACTAATACTGTTTAATACCTCCATTAATGACATACACAGTGGACTGAGTGCACCTGTACGAAGTTTGCAGATGACACCAAGCTGAGTGGTGCAGTTGATAATACCAGTGGGAAGGAATGCCATTCAGAGGGACCTTTACAGGCTTGAGGAGTGGGCCCATGCAAACATCATGAAGTTCAGCAAGGCCAAGTGCTAAGTCCTGCACCTAGGTTAGGGCAATCCTCATTATCAGTCCAGAGTGGGGGATGACTGGCTTGAGAGCAACTCTGCAGAGAAGGACTTTGGAGTACTGGTCGATATGAGCTGGCAATGTGCATTTGCAGCCCAGAAAGCCAATCAGCTCCTGAGCTGCACAAGAAGATGTGTTGCCAGCAGGGCGTGGTAGGTGATTCTGCCCCGCTACTCCACTCTTGTGAGACCCCAACTGGAATACTCCCTCCAGCTATGGGGACTCCAGTACAAGGAAGAAATGGACCTGTTAGAGCAGATCCAGAGGAAGGCCCTGAAAATGATGAGAGGGCTGGAGTACCTCTCCTATGAAGAAGGCTGAGAGAGTTGGAGTTTTTCAGCCTGGAGAAGAGAAGGCTCCAGGAGCACCATATTGCAGTCTTTAAATACTTAAAGAGGGCATATAAGAAAGACAGGGGAAGACTTTTTACCACGGCCTGTAGTAGCAGGACAAGGGGCAACAGATTTAAACTGAAAGAGGGTAGATTTAGATTGGATATAAAGAAGAAATGTTTTACAATGAGGGTGATGAACCACTGGGACAGGTTGCCCAGAGAAATTGTGGATGCTCCATCATTAGACGTACTCCAGGTTAGACTGGACAGAGCTTTGAGCAACCTAATCTAGTGGAAGATGTCCCTCCCAATGATGGTGGAAAGGACTAGATGGTTTTTAAAGATCCTTTCCAGCCCAAAGAATTCTATGGTTCTGTAATGCTTTTCCAAGAACATTGAAAACCCTTGAAGGGCCATATGCTTCTTCCCTCTATGATCTTTTTTCTCCTGCATACAATAAATTGTTTCTTGCTTTGTTTTGTTTTGTTTTTAATGTTCTACTACACAGACTATTTAGACCAGTAGAGAAATGGAGAGTAAGGACCCACAACAAAGGAATCCTGAGCACGGGTAATAGTTCTGAACTCAACAGCACAGAGAAAGAAAAGACTGCAAAGGTGAAAGCAAAACTGGCAGCAATACATAATTGTTTCATTACTTCATGTCATGGTTTTATCAAAACAAATCTTAACACTTGTGATATTGATGTTTGCTTTAGCCCTTTGATGAGTTAACTTCACATCATTAGACAGAATTTTCACATCACATATGGATTTCAAACCCTGTTCACTTCCACTATTTCATTACAGACATAATCATATTCCTTGCTCCACCTAGTCCATTTGGCTTATCATTTTTCCTGACACACTAACCATCTCTGGTACTAGACTTCCTTTTTAGAAATACTGACATGAAAAAATCCAGTTTAAATTAGCACTGATTAATGCTATGACTGACATAAAACTCTAATGATGTGTTAAGAAAATATCAGCGTATTTATCAGGGAAACTCCGTGATTATTTTTATAATATCTTTTTGATGGAATCACTCTGAGAGCCACTCACCAGTCAGCATGAACTGATAGGCGTTGTCAGAGATGGAGAAGATGTGTGGAGGGGCCTCCTGGCGCTTCTTGCCTCGGTAGGCCAACACCACCTCCGGGTTGTACACCGGCAGCCACTTGTAGGGGTTGACAGTGACACAGAAGAGACCCGAGTAGGTCTGTGAGGAAGGAGACAGCACGTTGGCTTCCACTTAGCCTGGCAGAGCAGTTCCTCCTAGCTACCCAAAGGAAGACTGCTGCTGGTACTTACGTAGATCATCCAGGCTGCATAACGCTCTTTGAGGTTGTACAGCACAGCGGGTTCGTGGAGGTGGGTCATCATGGCCATGTCCTCGATTTTATCATACTTGGGAGGGTTCATGGAGAAGATTTGATCTTCCTTCACGGTCAGGGTCTGTCAGAGGAAGAAAGAGATGCAGGTATGTCAGCTAGGAGCTGAGACTGGGAATTACATACAGTTTTTAAATCTTGTTTTTCACTCACCTCTCCAGCTTCAGTCTTGACAGTGACCTTCCCTGATTCTTTGCTCTGGATTGTGCTTTTGACATAGGATTCCTTAGCATGTACCACAAAGACGGATGTCTTGGCATCAAACGGCTTGTTCTGGGCCTCAATTCTCTCCTTCTCTGACTTTCGGAGGTAAGGAGCTGCCTCCCCAAAGATGGCCATCTCAGCATCTGATGACATGGCTGCAGTTTAGTGAGTGCAGCACAGCACGGGGCTGAAGTGGAGAGACATACTACAGTGTTGAGTGAAGGAAGAAATGCCTTTGTACCACTTACCTGACTCTCTGTAGTGTTCTGCTCTGCCTATTTTTATGGTCTCCCTCTCTGTCTTATCTGCTTTTCTCCCTAGATGTCCTTTAATTTATTTACATCCTAAAGAAGATAGGTGTCTTTGATTTAGATTATTTTGACTTTCTCTCCCTTATTCCAGTTTATATGTTCAGTTCTTTAGATCTGGTAGTGTTTCTGTAGGTCATATAGAAAAATTGGATTGATTGACAAAATATAAAAATTTTCAGACATACCAAGGGAAGACAGCTAATCGAAATTACGAAAACCCACTTATATCCTTTCTCTCTTGCACATTTTAGACCATGTAATTTGTATCAACTATAGAGATGGAGCAACATAAAAAAAAGGTGTGGAGTAAGCAGAAGTACAGGTGTGAATTGTCTATGCAAAGCTTTTTCCTCAGTTAGAAATCAGAGTTTTAGCTTCTCCAGTTGTTCTGCCTTTTCTAGTTCAAGCTGATCCTTTAAGATTAACTTGTACCAAAAGAGGAAAACTTCTTAAGAAAAAACACTCAGAGGGATTTGACAAAATCTTAACTATGAATCTGCTGTTCATTCATCTTGTCTTTCCTGGATTTCTATTTACGGGCAATGTCCTGTGTCATGAGAGGTCAACAATTTCCCAGCAAGTTCCGAACATATTATGGAAGGAAATTCGCTGTTTTAGACAGCATAGCTCAGCTAGAATTGCACTGCATTAGTATGCACAGATGTAAAGGAATATGGGAACTGTCCATACAGCTGCATAAAGAAACACATCTTGGAGAGTCTATTCCCATGGAGCAGATAAATCAGAGTCTTACCTCTGGTGATACCAGCTGGCTCTCAGTTTTGAAGGTGATCAATACTGAAAAACAGAAATGACAGCTTCCTTCTTATTTTTGCACAGAATCTCAAGGGTAAGCCACAGGGCAAAAATGTGCTGGTGACTTGAAAGCAGAAAGAAAATCTCTACTGATACAGACAGTTCTTTGAGGAAAGCAGTTCCATGGGCAGCAGGAATGCAGTGGGATTCTGCCAGCACCCAGCCCTCCATACTCTTACCTTGAAGCTTTCCGTGGAGACAGAACAGACTTGCCCTACCAGCACTTTTATAGGTTCTGGTCTGCACATACATCTCCCTCCTCCTCTTTCTTGGGTCAAAAAATTTTTGGCAAAGTATGGTTTGGCAAACTTGACTGAGCGCATGATTCCCATTCATGCTCGTGGATATATTTAGAAATATTTGAAGTCTTACTAGCTATGTGAATAAATCTCCTATAAATATTTTAACTAGGAATCTGAAAGGAGGAAGTGCTGTCAGCAAATAGAGCAGGACACTGGGACTTGGGATTGTTGGCTTCTCTTCTCCTGACTCCTGAATTGCTCTTTGACATATAAGATTTGTGTGTCTCAGGACTCAGCAGTAGCAAGACGGTTTGCTATTACAAAGAGCTTTGGGGAGGTTCTATTCTGAAATATTCTGGAAATAAAGAATAGGAACAATCTAGTATAGTCTAATTCCAAAAGTGTGGACAACGATATCATGTTGTGTTAGTGCACCTATTTACAACTCCTTAGCTTTTTGCTGTCTGCTTTCAAAAGATCAAAGGCTGTTTTTCCCCCTTGATTCATAGATTTAATTACACCTTTTACCTTCTTCTGGAGTATTGCTTACTGGCTATAATTTGAAATTAGATTTTAAAGGCATCTGGCTGTACTGATTTGCTCAGACATATGTCTGACAGAAGTTTCGGTAAAGTCAAATTAGCAGTGATTACTGGGATTTTGCGTCTTTTAGGTTTATTGGCAATTTTAATGCACCAATTGGCTGCTATTGTAAAGACCTTTGACAGTGGCTATAGTTAACAAATGCAAGAATGGGATTTAGAACACAAACACACCTCCTCCAGCCTTCCCAAGCACAAACACAAACTCCACAGAAATTTAGAGAACTCCTGGGAGGCTCCAGGTCTTGACATGTCTAACCTGTGGATGTAGACATAACTTTTTTTTTCCCCGTAGTAATCCAGTGCAATTCCTAGGTATTCTAGGTAGATTTATTCTGCCAGAAGCTTCATTCAACAGAAAGTATTAACAAAAATAACCTAAACCTCACCCTAAGGATACAAATCTAGGTCAAGGAGGAAGTTTTTTCTTAATCTTAAAATGCCTTTTCATTTCTAAAATAAACAAACAAACAAACAAAAGAATTATTAGTTTAAGCAAAATTCACAAAGGTTTTGGATGCTGTTTACATAGAGGAAAAAGAGCACTTGACTTGTTCCGATACGTCAATGACAACGCATTATGTCTTAAGACAGGCACATTGCTTATCTATGTACCAATAAGTTTAGTTGTGTGGATAGCTTTTAAACTAAGTATGATAGTTCTCAGTGAGGATGAAAGTTAGGTAAACCTGGAAAGACATGCATTAAGTAATTGGGAAAAAAAAGCTACTCACATGGTTTTGAACAATTCATAGGGAATTTTAAGGATATGGCCACTTTAGGGAATGTGGTGCGGCTGTATCCTCTGGTATTGCAGATATGCATCAGACAGCAGAGAATTTATATCATATCTCGTGGGAAGGGTGTAAGGGGAAAAGACACAAGTAGAACATTCTAGATGCATAATAAAAGTTTGAGATTCATGAGGTGTCTAGGAATACTTTCCGAGTCCTTCAGAGCTGTCATTTCCTTTGCAAAGAGTTAGGAATGATCTGCTATTTGAAGTTCTTCCATGGAGCTAGGATGAGGAGCTGTGATTCTGTACCATATTCTGAAGGTTCATGCTCTCCGTCAAATATCTGCGAGGTGAATCACTGTAAGAAGGGTCAGAGAGGATGACCAGTCTTCTCAACTCACTGCTTTAAAGAACTTTTGTATGTTTCCCACACTGCATGTACAACTGGAACATACGAGATCAAGAATTCTCTTATGAGGCTGACAGTGTTTTTCTGAACATTAAATGCAGAGATTTTATAGTTTATGTTTGAAAAATAATATTGAGTACTTTTAGAAATGTCATTGAAGAAAATGGAAAGGTCTTGTTCATCCTCTAGCATGCAAAACAGGATAAAGAGAAAGAAAGGATAGATATTCCCCTCTTCTTCTAATGCATTGTATCACTGTCTAATAAAGAACAGACTTGACTGTTCTTTATACAACACATGAAATTAATTTGAAGTTGGATCTATAGTTTTTTGACAAATTTGTCTCTGACTGTTGACATAGTGACTTCCAAGTTGTGCAGGAACTGAAAGCTTAGCAGCTGAAATCCACATAGCTGTAAGAAACCTCATACTTTTAATTCTGATTAAGGGTTTATGTGACCCTAGCAATATCCACTTTTATAGTCACTACTGTGTTTATATGTCCAGTATTAGCTGCAAAATTATTCCTTCTTGGGTCCTCTGCACATGTTAATTAAAGAGGATGACTTGTATTCCAGTACACTGGTTCAAAGATCACACTTGCAGTAAATCATCCTCTGTGTCAGTTTGACATCTTGTATTTTGTTTCACCTCCTAGGGTAATGGAAATCATCCAGGAAGGCAATAGATTCAAGAGGGAATGACAGAAGACTTCTTACAGAATTGGTTACACTGGGATGGTATAGCATCAACTTGTACTTCAGCCAATTTCTGCTGTTTTGAAAAAGATTACATAAAAAATTTTCACTTTTGGATGGAAAAAAGATTCATAAATACAAACGAGTGATGGTTCTGCTTCTCCTGTGATTATCTGTAGAGGTGGACTTCATGCTACTGGCCAAGTCATTGATCTCAATCTTCTACTCACCTTTCTCTTTTGCCAGTTTCTGCTTGATGCTTTGCAGCTTTTTGCTCCCCAAGTTCATGTGTCTGCAGTAAAAAAGAATAATAAGTTCACAGAACCACAGAAGTCTTGGTTGTAAATGGCCTCTGGAGGTCCCTAGTCATGAAAGTCATGAAAACATCCCACCTCTCAAAAAATCTGTTGCCGTGGTGCACTACTCTTTTGCGGAAAAACAATGTCCAGGTTGAACCTTCCAAGCTGCTACTTGTGATTTATCATCTGACACTACCAAGAAGAGTTTGTCTTCATCACTTTTTTAATGGCATGTCAAGTAGTTACAGGCTTCTATACCACTCCCCAGCCTCTTTGCTAGACTGAATCCCTGTAGGTTGTGTGTGCCGATCAACTTGGTAGCCTACCACTGCACTCTCCAGTTTCTACACATCCTTGTTAAACAGAGGGAAAATAATAACTTCCTTCAGTCTGATGGTGACATTCTTTCTCATGTAGCCTAATATATGGTTTGTTTCCTTGTTTCCTTCACAGTAAGAGTACACTGCTAGCTCGTATCTGCATTTGTGATCTGAACACATGCCAAGGATACACTCCATATCATCATTGCCCAAGGTGCTGATGAAAATGTTAAACAATATGGGTCACAATATTGAACCACTGTGCTTGTTATTGACAGCTAACTGAGTATCAAGCCATTCATCACCATCCCTTGAACTCAGGAGTCCAGCCAATTTTCAACAAACCTTATAGTCCATCTGTCCAAGACATTCTTCTGAATAGGATTGCTGTGGAATACAGTGTCAAAATTCCTACTAAAGTTCACTTCTTTTTTCCCTCATCCACCTATCTATTTATTTAATCATAGAAGTAATCTCTTCCAGCACAATTATTTTTCCTTCCTTATTTTCTTCACTTCACTAGGTGTCCTGTAACTTTTGAGGGCTTCTTAAGTTTTTAAAAGTTACAAAAAGGGAAAAGAGAAATTAAGTAAAAAGTACTTAGAAAATAATAAAAAAACTGCTTCTGTATTCATTCTCCCTGAGTTGCAACGATCAGAGAAGAAAAAAAAAAAAAAAGAGGAGGAAAAGGGGAAAATATAACCAATAATTGAAAATTCATTCAATTTCAAAGTGAAAGTGTTCTATAAATTATTAATGAAGCTACTTTTAATCTCATCAGCACTTTGTATTTTTTTTCATGTTGTTTACGTCACCTTGGATCTAGAGGAGTGAAATTCACACAAATTGGAACAACTACATGGTTCAACAGGTTTTCTGATTGATTTTCATTTTATCATGCTCTGTTTTCTAAAAATGTCATTTAAGTGATTTTTTATTTTGCAGAAATAAAATGATTAAACAGATAAGCCATAACTGAAATAATTAAAAAGTTTGTAACTTAAATTTTCTTTGAGTTGCAACTACTGATTATAGTGTTGCACAGAATAAGCAGGAGTCTGGACTTTTTTACAGGTTTTGCCTATCTTGTCAACCTGTTCCAGCACTTGAGTGCCCTCACAGCTAAATTCTTTTTTCTTATGTTTAAATGGGATTTCCAATGTTTTAATTTGTGTCTATTGCCCCTTGTCACAGTGTACCACAGAGAAAAGTCATTGTGATATGGTGTGATATGGACTCCCCTCCTTGACAGGACAAGGGGAGACAATAGGAAGGAAAAGCTTATGGATCAAGATAAAGACAGGGAAGCTGCTTACCAGTTACTGTAACAGGCAAAACAGACTCAACTTAGGAAAATTTATTTTTTTTTTGCCAATTAAAATATATTTGGTTAGTGTGAACCAAGGACAAAAATTAAAACACCTTCTCCCCAACACTTCCCAGACTCAACTTCACTTCTTCATTCCTGACTCATCTGCCTCCACCTTTGAGTGGTACATGTAAACAGGGAACAGGGGGGTAGTAGTCAATCCATAACAGTTCCTCTCTGCTGCTCCTTCCTCTTCATACTTTTCCCTTACTCCAGCATGGGCTCTCCACAGGCTGCGGTTCCTTCAGGAAATTTCTACCTGCTCCAGTGTGGGGTCCTTCATGAGCTGCAATGCGGAAATCTGCTCCACTATGGTCCTCTCCATGGACTGCAGAGGAGTCTGCCCCAGTGCCTGGAGCCCCTCCTCCCCCTCCTTCTTCTCTGACATTGTGGAACACAGGATGAAAAAAGTCAGAAACCTTGCTAAGGGCAAACTGAACAACAGACACTGCTCTTTCCGTATTAACTAAGATAGTAACTTCATCACAGAAGTTTGTTAGGTTGATCAGGTATTATTTCTCCTGCTGAGTACTCCCAATGATCTTTTCCTTCAATGTATAAGAAAATAGCTTACATAATGATTTGCATCAGTTTCCCAGGAATCAAGAAGAGGCTGATTGGCATGTAGTTTGCACCTTCCTGCCATACATGTTTGAAGACAGGAATGACATTTACTGTCTTCCAGTCCTCAGGAACCTCCCCAGTCACCATGACCTTTCAAAGACAATCAATAATGACTTTGCAATGACATCAGCCAACTCCCCCAGCACTTGTGTATGTGTCCCATCAGGTCACATGGATTTTACTGTGTACAAACTCTTTAATTCTTGTCTAATTTGATTCTACTCTACTAAGGGTATGCCTTCATTGCTCCATACTTTCCCACTGGGCTTAGGATTCTGAGATTTCTGAAGACATTTTACCAGTGAAATTGAAAGTGAAAGAAGGCTTGCAATAGCTTGGTCTCGTCTGTGTCACCTGCCACCACGTACTCTGTCCTATTCATCAGCAGACCCATATTTTCTCTAGTCATCTTTTTGCTGCTAATCTACCTGTAGAAGCCCTTCTTAGTCTTCACATCCCTTTGCCAGATTCAGCTCAAGATGGGTTTTGACTTTCCTAGCCCCCTCCCTGCACTCATACACTGTCTTTATTTTCCTCCTGGGACATGTGAGTTTGCTTCCACCTCTTGTATGCCTCCTCTTTTCTGTTTGAGTTTAATCAGGAGTTCCTTGGTCATCCATGCCACTACCACTTTTCCCTGACTTCGTGCATGTCAGGATGAACCAGTCTTGAGCTTGGGGGAGGTGATCCTTGAAAATCATCCAGCTCTTCTGGACTCTTCTTCTCTCCAGAACAGTCTACCATGGAATTTTTCCAAGCAGTTCCCCAAACAGGTGAAAGTCTGCTCTTCTGAAGGCCAAGGTTGTGATCTTTCCATTTGCTTTTTTCCCCTCCTCCCAGGCTCCTGAACTCTAGCATCTCATACTCACTCATGTGGCAAGGTTTTGGTAGCCAGGGGTGGGGGTGGGGGTGGGACTACAGGGGTGGCTTCTGTGAGAGGTTACTCAAAGCTTCCCCCATGTCCAATACAGCCAATGCCAGCTGGCTCCAAGATGGACCCGCTGCTGGCCAAGGCCGAGCCCATCAATGATGGTGGTAGCACCTGTGACATATTTAAGAAGGGCAAAAAGACCCTGTGTAACACCAGCAGCAGTCAGAACATGGGAGTGATAATATGCGAGAGAAACAACTCTGCACACAGTAAGGTCAGTGAAGAAGGAAGGGCAGGAGGTGGTCCAGGCACCAGAGTAGAGACTGCCCTGCAGCCCATGATGAAGACCATGGTGAAGCAGGCTGTCTCCCTGCAGCCCATGGAGGTGCATGGTGGAGCAGATGTCCTCCTGCAGCCTGTGGAGGATGCCACAGCAGAGCAGGCAGATGCTCGAAGGAGGCTGTGAGCCCATGGGAATCCCACACTGGAACAGGCTACTGGCAGGACTTGTGGACTTGTGGTGAGAGGAGCCTACGCTGAACCAGGAGAAGCATGTGAGGAGTCCTCCCCCTGAGGGAGCCAGAGCTGTCCCTGACCTTCACATCCCATTATTCCTAGTTTCTAAGTATCAGATATAGCAGAGCACCTTCCCTTGTTAATGCCTCTGTCACCTGCATCAGGAAATTATCATAAATGCCTTCAAATCTTCTGGACTGCTTGTGCATTGTTGTAATGCCCTTCCCATGGGTATCAGCGTGGTTAAAATCCCCCATCAACTTCATGCCAGCTGTCTTCTCTAGGTTCTTTTTTTGGTTTTATTTAAACACACAGCACAGATGTTTTCTACTGCAAGAGAAAAAACAGTGGTGACTTAATGCTATGTATCGTGTGTCTGTTGGCAAGGTTTTGGTAGCAGAGGTTGCAAGGGTGGCCTCTGTGAAAACAGACCAGGAGCTACCGCGTTTCTGGACACCGCTCCAGCCAGCTCTGCAATGGACATACCACAGGACACAGTTGAGCCCATCATCAGTGAAGCTGGTGGTGCCTCTGTGGAAATACATTTAAAAAAAGGGTAGAAAGTGTCAGAAAGAGAAGAGGCGAGAACAAAGGGCGTGAGAAACAACAGAGGGAACACCAAGGTCAGGGAAAGTGGAGGAGCAGGTGCTTCATGCTCCTGTTTTCTCCCCATGTCCCACTGAAGGTGTGTGTGTGTCGGGGGGGGAGTGAGTGCCTGGGTGGGCATTTGGCTGCTAGCCAGGGCTAACCTATTACACTCTAGAAAGAAACGTAAGAAATGACATGTAAGGGTAGATAATGCTGTAAGATAAAAACACTGCTACAGTTCACTTCCTTGTATACTAGTTATTTGTGAAAACACACAAGGGCAAAGCAACACAGGAGTCAGGAATTTCCAAAGTAAAGCTGGAAAATTCTAAGGAAATACTGCATGTTCAGTGGTATTCTTTGGAATTCAGACAGACAGGCTACTTAAATGTCAGATTTTGACTTCATTTGATAAGCCAACCCAATGTAAACAGTTTGCAGACTGGAAACCAGCCAGGTCCAGTAAAAAGAAGTGTCAGGCCCCTTCTTACAGCTGCACAGAATTCCACAGGCAAGTCAGAGGTCTTTGCCATGCAGCTGTTGGGTGTGAAGTGGGGAAAGTGCAAAGCTGTATGGTCCTACTCTCCAGGAGTCTGCAGAAAAGCCTCCTGAGGGTCTTTTTTCTGCCATGTTGATAATTGCTTTCACAGATGTAGGAGCAGCTGTAAAGCATCAAGCGCAGCATTAGAATATGGTGCTCCTCATTCATTTTATGTAGCAATTTGCTCTTTGGTGCTGTGTTAAGTAGCATGGACCTTTCTTCTGCAATGGTGGGTCTGAGAGACAAAGGAGAGGAGTGATGTGCTTAGACAGCCTTACTCGGGCGTACAGGAGGACAGGAATCTGTGAGTCTCTTTATTAAGATTCAGATATTTCCTGTTACTCCATTATATGATCTTATTTTTACACTATTGCAGGCTTGCCGGACTTGATAGTGTCTCAAGACAGGTGTGTCCGAATGTCCACAGGGCTGTTATATACTAGAACATCCACAGAATAACAGAAAACCAGGTGATATACAACAAAAACAGATGATGAGGGTACAGAGAGAGGCGAGAAATGTTGATGGGCATTTTACATCTCTGGGGAGATCTAAGGAGAGAGGAATGAGGAGCTGGGACAATGGATGTTCCAGTCTGGATAGGGCCCTCTGTAGTGTGTGGAGGCATGACCATCCATCTTGCGTACAGATGCATTTTGCTAGGGACACTTGGACCGTACCTTTCTCAGTGCTATGCCTTTGGTGGATCTCCTGGTTCCTTGATTGCTTCCCAGAGCTGGAACTGCTGTGTAGGGGGGAAGGGACAGTGGTCTCTATGTCTATCACAAAACTTTCTTCTAGCTATGTGGAGAAGGCAGGACACAGACCTCTGCTCCTGGTGGTTTTCCTTGGCTTGTATGTGACCTCCTTTTGAGTTCCTTGAACCCGTACCTATATTCCCAGTGTCATTAACTGCTCGAATCAGTCACTGACATTTATTGGGGCCCAACTATGATGGGAATTCAGGAAATTCAGGTGTGTGTTCTCACCCTTATGTGTCTCTTACATCCACCCCCATCACTTACACATCTCCACCTCTGCCTTACAGCCATACTTACGTATATTCTACGAAAAGAAGACCCTGTCCAATATTTCTTAGTTTTCAGCTGTCTGTATGTCTCTATACACTCTGTCAGATGGGCTGAATTTCTGGCAAACCTTAGGTGCACAGTTACTGCATATACTACATTGCTTTTGGAACGGTTCTTTTACCTTTCTTGTTATTCTTGGTGCCTTCCAATGAAGTACCTGATCTGGTCTAAAAACAGATATTTGTGAAGCCAGCTGGGAGACCTACTGACTTTTTAGAAAAGAGGACATCAGGACTTCACCCCAAATCACATACTCGTCTTCATTCTCTCAGTCTTTAATTTAAGATCTCCTCTATAAATTTTTATTTTTGCAAGGTAATTCCTGAGTCCCTGCTAGTTGGAGGCAGGCAGGGAAACCAGTAAACCTTGGCTATAAGAATTACTGGCAAATGCCTGTAATTAAACTTTCTTTCTCAGCTGCAACTCCATGGATAGATAAGAGCAGTGATAACCTTGTCACCATGACTTCAGTGGTGGAAAAAAATGAGCTTTAAGTTCTAAAAGCTTTTATTAAAACACCAGCTCAAAGCCCCACCCGGACACCTAGGAAAGTTTGATCAGCTGACTTGAGCACCCTCCTTTTCCTATACCTAGTGTATCAACAAACTAACAGGCTTAATTAAAGAGTGCATTATCGGAAAGATGATAGGAAAACAGAGTAATATGTGAAAGGGCACAATTAGTCACTGGTGTCCTCTTTCTCTTGAGACTTTCTAGCTATTACCTGACTCTGCATTTCCTGGAGTCAGAGTTTAGGACATGAATGTCCACCAGTGTGAGCCATTTGCAGGTCAGTGTTCTTTGCTTACTGTCGCTTGCAGCAGCTCCACGCTGCTGGCCATCCTGTTAACTGCCACTGGCCACGAATAGTCCTCACAGCTCCTTCAAAGTTACTCTTTAATAGCTTTACAGCTTCCTCTGATATCCCCTCTTCAGCATGACCACAGATAGTCCTTGCTGAAGAAACTTCCCAAATATCTCTGTATGTCCCTTCTTTCCGGGCTTCCTTCTTCCAAGGTTGTAACTTATTGCAGTATACGAAATGACTGTTGACTCTGGATGTATTTTTCCCATGTTCTTACAGCAGATCACAGAGAGTTCATGGCAAATCTGAAAGACACTGAATGAGAGAAGGAGCCTGTAGAGGATAGGTGAGATTAATTTATAAAACCTTTGTGCTTCTGATCTGTCTGTTTCTGAATTTTTTCTGTTCTTACGAACTGTCCTTCATAGTAGGATCAGGTTTGACGGTATAATAGTCCTATAATAGTGTTGATTTCAACACCTTACAAAAATGATTTGTGCAGATCAGCTGCAAAGTTTTGATCATTTCAGGGTCCTGGCATAATCAGACATCTCAGAAACTTTACAAAAAAGAAGTATAAAATGTGATACTCAAAAAAGAAAAAAAAAATAGGTAAGATCTTAGCAGCACTCAAAACATTAATAGAATATAAACCCAGGAAACAATGCTATTCTATACTACTAAATTCATTGGGCACCCACATCTTGCCTATGGAGTCCATGTGATTACTCCACTTAATGTATGTAGTAGAAACAAACAAAATAAAAAGGCAGAGTGGTCAGGGATCAGGAGTGGCCTGCACATAAAGGACACTACATAGGACAGGACCTTTCTTTTCTGCAATGGGAGTGGCTGATTACACCTAGGTCACAAAAATCCAGAAAATAATGACAGGCATGCAATGGTGAATATGGAAAAATAGCTAAGGGACATCTGGTACTAATGAAGTAGTTTTTCTCAGAGTGCACAATTGAACTGTAGAAATAATTTCCACAGAACACTGTGGAAAGGGTGAATGTGCCTTTTAAAAAAAAAAAAAAAATCATGAAAATTTAGACTAATTTTTGGAGAATAAGTCCATCAGAAGCAATTATTCATACTAGTCCAGGTAGTCCATCCTGTTCAAATCTCTAAACCACTATCTTTATTGTTCTCTCTGGACCTTATTCAGTTCTGCTATCTCCTCTTTGAGACGAGGGATAAGAACAGCCACTGTATTCAGGTGTTATTGCAATGCAGCAAAAATCTGGGGACATGTTTTGTTTTTTTCTCTATTCCCTTTTCTGATAATTTCTGCAGTTTATTTTACCCTNGTTGGGAGCCCCAGAGCTGGATGCAGCACTGCAGGTGGTGTCTCACGAGAGCGGAGTAGAGGGGCAGAATCCTGTCCCTCAACCTGCTGGCCATGCTTCTGGTGATGCAGCCCAGGATGCGCTGGCTTTCTGGGCTGTGAGCACACATTGCCGGCTCATGTCAGATTTTCATCCACCAGTAACCCTAGGCAGCGCTGCTTTCCATCTCTTCATCCCCCAGCCTGTATTGATACTGGGGGTTGCCCCAACCCATGTGCTGGACCCTGCACTTGACCTTGTTGAACTTCATGAAGTTCACACGGGCCCACTTCTCAAGCTTGTCCAGGTCCCTCTGAATGGCATCCCATCCCTCGGGTATGTCAACTGTATCACTTAGCTTAATGTCATCTGCAAAATTCCTGAGTGCACTCGAACCCACTGGCTATGTCATTGATGAAGATATTAAACAGTACTGGTCGCAATATGTACCCCTGAGGGACACCACTTGCCACCAATCTCCATCTGGACACTGAGCTGTTGACCACTACCCTCTGGATGGGGCCATCCAGCCAGTTCCTCATCCACTCAAAAATCCACCCATCAAATCCATATGTCTCCAATTTAGAGAGAAGGATGTTGTGGGGTAACCTGTCAAAGGCCATCCAGACAGTCGACATCCATAGCTCTTCCCTTATCCATTGATGTAGTCAGTCCATCACAGAACGTCACTAGGTTGGTCGGGCAGGACTTGACCCTGGTGAAGCCATGCTGACTGTCTTGAATCACCTCCCCGTCCTCCATGTGCCTTTGCATAGCTTCTAGGGGGATCTGTTCCATGATCTTCCCAGGCACAGAGGTGATGCTGACAGATCGGTAGTTCCCAGGGTCCTCCTTTCTACCCTTTCTAAAAATGCGTGCACTTTTTCCAGTCACCAAGGAGCTCACCTGACTGCCATGACTTCAAATATCATGGAGAGTGTCTTGCCAACTATATCAGTCCCCTCAGGACTTTGGAATGCATCCCATCAGGTCCCATAGGCTTCTGTATGTTCAGGTCCCTCAGGTGGTCACAAACCTGATCTTCTGTCACAGTGGGAGGGACTTTGGTCAACCACTCCCTGCCTTGCGGTCTGCCCACTTGAGAGATGTGGGAAGAGAGGCTGCTAGTGAAGATTGAGGCAAAATTCTAAACGTGCTGTAAACACGCTAACGGTCACTTGCCAAGGAGATCAGCTCCAGTTAGGTAAGTCCACACTGGGGAAGGGGATTGAGGCGAAAAGAGCTGTCAAGGAGCTCTTTTTTTGGAGCTCTCGAAGCCTGGAGAAGCGGCTAGCTCATGCCGGCACTGGCAGCTTGGGGGAGGGCTGCTGATGTGGCAGGGGTGGAGCCAGCACCACCCATGGCAGTTCTAAACGTGCCCTTCTGGAGTGTAGTGACCGGTTGCCACACACTGACAAACTCAGTTGGCACTCAGCAAGGTAAGTTCAACTGGTGGTAACTGGTCCCCCTCCTGGCTCAAGAGGCAAAGTCGACTCAAGTAGTGGTCGTTGCTATCCCAGAAGAGGACCTAGCCATGGTTACCACTCGTCCAAAATCCCTTGTGAGGATGCATGTGGAGACCCAGACGGAGCTTCTAGAAA
>VYXH01004331.1:31099-43165 GCA_013397275.1 Burhinus bistriatus | reverse complement strand
ACCCTGTACTGGGCGCTGTGGAGTGGGTGAGCTGCGCGGGGCTGGGGTGAGCGCTGGGCTTGTGGGAAGCATGGAGGGGGGGTGCGTGTGTGTGTGCAGGGTTGGGAGGTGGTGCCCGCTGAGGGAGAGGCCCTGATTCGGGGGATAGGTGATGCCGGGAAGGGATGGGGTTTGTACTGGGCATCGTGGGGTGGGGTATGGAAGGGAGCGTCGTAGCCTGGGAGGGCATGGAGCTGTGGGATTCCTGCGCTGGGAGGAAAGGGTCCTGCACAGGAGTGGCGAGGGTAGGGGGGTACCTCTGGGATACATATCTCCCCTTGGCCACGATGCTGGCAGGCAGCAGCGCTTGTTGTACCCAGGCCTTGGCATGGCTGTTGCTGCTTGGTAGCTCAGGTGAGTGAGATGTGTTTCATTCTGTGCAGAAATGGGGTTGCTGCAAAGCTAAAGGTTTCCTCAGACATTGGAAGAAACTGTCTCTATAGGAGCAACTTCATATCCTGCCTGTTCAAGGGGGTCAAAGAGGTTTATTCAGATACATTAGCAGAGGCTGCTCATCTTTCTTTTAACCGGTAGTTAGTTTCATTTCTTTTAACTGATCTGCATCTCTCGAGCAGGTGGTGGCATGAACAGAATTCGGATCCATGTTTTGCCGTCAAGCCGAGGACGCCTTACTCCCGTGCCACGGCCGCAGGAGCCCCTGTCATGTGCCTTCACTCACCGCCAGTGCTCCCAGCCGCGGCTGGAGGGACAAGAGTTTTGTATTAAGCACATTCTCGAAGACAGGAGTGCCCCTTTCAAGCAGTGCAGCTACGTTTCAACAAAGAATGGAAAACGGTGTCCCAATGCTGCGCCCAAACCAGAGAAGAAGGATGGGTGAGTACCTCTGTCTCCTGGGTCTCTAGTTCTGTACCATCTAGAATTAAAACAGGCAGAAGGTCCTTCTCCTGATTCAGCTGCTGCACTTATATTATCTCAGGCAAGTGACTCCCTCTTTCTGAAGAGTTTTTAAGCTAGAAAAAGACTCTGTGAGTGCTGGGTGCTGTGTGGAGTCGTCTTGGTCCTGCAGGACTGTCTGGCTGCTGCCCTTTGCCATCAGAAGGTGGCTGCAGTGATCCAGGTCCTTTGTAAGAGCTGTACATGCTCCCACGCGGTGCCCTACCTCTGCTCGGCCCAGCAAATTTAACTGGCCGCTGTCTGTGCTTACCGATCATCCTCAGCACAGATACTCTGGTCGTGAGTTATGCGGAGTTGATGACCTCGTTGTGCTTCTTGTTCTCTGATGCATATAAAATGTTCCGATTGCTGTGGATGGAAGGACCTAGAACAGTTATCGACATTCAGTAAGCACACCAGCAGAGCACAGTTTCCCTGATGGGAGCATCGACCCATACTTCATTCTCAGAGGTTACGGGGGTGTGGACACTGGTAGTTGTCATTCTGCCCTTGGTCCCTCCATGATAAAAAGGATCCATCCGATGGAGGCCAGCAGGCTGTGCGTGGAAACCAAGAGTCTAGTGTAAATGTTTGGAAGCAGAAGAGCTCACCTCAGTGGCTTTAAGTAAAAAGCTCCTTTTTGTCCCTGCTGCTGTGCCATGTGGCTGCCGGCTCCGGTGCCAGAGGTGGCGTTTCAGTGGTGGTGTGTGGTCTGCGAGCCACCGGGGCTCTCTGGTATTTCCGAGCTGTACCTGCAGCCAGTGGCTCGCTCCGTGAGAGAGCTGTGGAGGGGATGTGCTTTCCAGGTGCCAGGGAACGTTTCTCACTGTATCACTTGTTCCTTTTGCTGGCTGAGGGCTTGGAGTTGTAAGGAGCTTGTGATTTATTCCTGCAGCACATCGTTCTGTGCGGAGCATGCCCGTAGGAACACTCTGGCCCTCCAAGCTCAGATGAAGAAGTCTAATCCTGGGCCTGTAAGCGAGACTCTCCTTTGCCAGCTTAGCTCTTACGCCAAAACCGAGCTGGGCTCCCAGACTGCAGAGAGCAGCCGTAGCGAAGCCAGTCGGATCCTAGGTAAGAATTGAAAGTAAAAACTCGTGCGAGAGGACGTGGAATTCTCTGTTTTGTGTGGAAATGCCAAGAATATCACTTCTTAAATCCAGTGGAAAAAAGATTCCAGGGGTCTGTGGGTAAAAGATCGTGTTCTGCAAACCCCGGCGTGTCTCGCCTGCCACTCACTGTAGACAAGTTACGCTGCCAGACCAAAATCCTGCAGGTTTTTTTTTTCCCTTGCACTCGCAGAATTAGCTAGTTTCCCTTTTTGCTGGGTTAATCTCTAGCGGTGCCTGTCAAATGCTGACTCGGTGCTGAGCTTCCAGTCTCGCAGGGTTGCTCGGTGGGGCCAGCCGGCAGTTCGTGGTTCCTAGGTAGACAGGAGCATCACTCCACAGGAGCTGTGTGTTTTGGCTGCGCTGAGTTGGTGGGTTTCCTGTTGTTCCATGTCCCTTGCTCACACTGTGCTAGGGAGGAGAGGCCTCTCTTGGCAAGAGGCAGAGCCAGTTCACCTCTGTGCGGCTGTGGAGCTGAGCTACTGGGGTCTCTGGCTGTCCTGTGCCGGAGTGGTGAGTTCTAGGACATAGGACAGTGTCCTGTTGCTCAAGGCAACTTGTCTTTGCAGACGAGGACAGCTGGAGCGATGGCGAGCAGGACCCTATCCCAGTGGACCAGACGTGGCGAGGGGACCCAGACAGCGAGGCTGACAGCATCGATAGCGACCAGGAGGATCCCTTGAAGTAAGTTGGATGCTGGTGGCTGCCGGCTGCTTACACATGTGTAGTGTGCAGAGCGTTTTGAGCTCCATGTGACACCAGAGGAGACGGCGGTTATGTTAGAGGTGGTGATATTAATGGTGTTGCAGCTGGGCATTGTGCCTTGGTGAGTTGTTAGGCATGAATGCTCGCAAGTCTTGAACCTGGTGGTTCTTCTGGGAAGTATTTGATGGTCTTCCTCTTTCAGTGTTGAGTGGTCTATTCAGCAGCAGTTTCTGGGTGATCTCGTAACTTTAAAAAAAAAAAACAACCAAACCCCAACAAATGCAGTATTTCTGCTCATTGATCTGTATAATCCAGCCCTGCTCAGCCCACGTTTCTGATAACGTCTGTGTCATTTGGTCAGAACTGCCCCGAGAGACCCTTACAACCTTCACCCTGTTCGTGGGGGTGTATTTCAGGCATGCTGGCGTATACACAGCTGAGGAGGTGGCTTTGATCATGCGAGAGAAGCTGATCCGCCTGCAGTCTCTCTACATTGACCAGTTCAAACGACTCCAGCACCTTCTGAAGGAGAAGAAGCGCCGATACCTGCACAGCCGCAAGGGAGAGCATGAAGCCATAGGCAAGTAGTGGTACAGGTAGTCACTGATCCGTATTCCTCTGGCCAAGGGCACAGTGCTTCTCTAAAACACGTGTGGAATTCTACATTTTTAATTTTTTTAAAAACAAAAAAGGTGGGTTTTGCCCTTTGTAGAAGCAGATTTCAGAGCAATGCTGTCTCGGTAAGGGTGAAAATTACTGTAGGACTGAAACTGAGTTAGAGAAGGTATTTCTGTCTCTGGCCTCATTCCCAGAGATCGGTATCGTTTGGGTTAGAAAGGTTGCCGGATTTCTTTGCTCTTCAAAGTTTGCAGCGTTGTCAGGAAATGAGACTACAAAGTTAACTCTGAGACAAAAGTCCTTTTTTTGTGTGGGATTTCCTGTTTTTGGTTTTATAAACAAAAAATTTATTCATCTGTAAGGTCCTGTCTGTATCGACAGAAGTTTGTGTCAGTAGTTACACCAGTACTACTGTAATGACATATTCCTCCTTAGCACAGATGCAGCTTTCTCTTGCAAAAGCACTTCTGCCTCGGTTGGAATTCTCCCTGTGCAGAACACGCTCTTGGAGGCAGGAGTTCGTGGTTCAGCCGAGGCAGAACTGGGTTGTATAATTGGTTGCAAGGATTGCAGTGCAAAGAATGCTTTCTCTAGCATAGTCTTATAATAGTTCATCCTGGAAAATGGCATAATACAGCTCGGTCCCAAGTAAAAATAGCTGGAAGTTTGGTACGTAACAATTTTGTAGAACTCTTTTTAGCAAACCAGTAATAGAAAAGCATATCCCGAGCGTTGCCCTGTAATTACAGCTGGGAGTGCTTACGGGAAGCTTCCAGAACTTGCACAGGAGCAAGCTGAAATTTGACAAACTTCTATTCGACCTGCAGAAATCACAGTAGACTTTTGAGTGGCCAAATTATTTTAAAAGAAGTTTTAAAAATATTCTGTCGGCCCGAGTGCTCCTCACGTGGACAGAGAAGTTGGGATACATTTTGGGATGGAATCTGCTTTGTCATCTTCTTGTGTAACCAAAAGATGTGCTTCCTGTTTATGCATGCAACTCTCACTGCTCGTTCACTCTGCCTTGACATCTGTGTCAACAGTCAGCTGTTGGAGCTCTCGACAGCTAATTTTGACTCTTGGTACCAAAAAAAAGATGGAAGGACATGGCAGGTGGGGTGGTATTTTCTGACCCCTCCTTCACTCCCTGCAGGCAGCAGCCTTCTGACAGGCCCAGAGGGGCTGATGGCCAAGGAACGTGAGAACCTGAAGCGCCTGAAGTGCCTGCGCCGCTACCGGCAGCGCTACGGCGTGGAGGCCCTGCTCCACCGGCAGCTGAAGGAACGCAGGATGCTGGCAACCGACGGCGCTGCCCAGCAGGTGTGTCCAGCAGCTCGGGGACTGGGTCTGGCTGGAGTTACAGCCTTGCTCAGACGCTGGGTGTCTCCTCTCGTCCCTTGCTGGGAGCGATGCCAGGCCAGGACCAGATTGTCCCTTCTAACAACCTTTCTGCAGGGACATGAAGATCTGGTCTTGGCCAGCACCGTCAGTATCCATGTGTTGGCTGAAAAGTTGGGGGTTCCTGGAGTCATATTAAATGGCAACCAAAACTGCAAAAGTTTAAAAAAGTGTGAGGTTGGAGAATTTTCCATTTTGAAAGGGAGGGCTCAGTACAAGGTAGCAAAATGTGTGGAAGATACTCTTCCTTACAGTGGTGAAACCCACACTCGTCCTAGACCTATGGGGACCCATCACACATGAAACTCAATTTGAAGCTGTGTGCAGATATTTCTTTGTAACCATTTTAAAATTCAAAGCATTCCCTTAACTGACTTCTGAAAGTGGAAAGATAAGTCTGAGAAACCTCATTCTTTGAGACATACTTCTGAGGTGAAGTTCTTCCTATTGCAGTTGAGTCGTGCCTTATTATCTCAGCTCTGTTTAGTAAAAGCTTGAATGGGAAGGACATAATGAGGAGCGAGGCTCTGCGGGAGTGGAACTGAGAGTTTGGCCTTGGCGCGTTTTGAAAGCGGGATGCAAGTGTTGTGTAGCCGAGGGGGTTTCTCTGGAACGGAGCCGGACGAGACTCCAGCACAGCTCTGAGCTCTTCTCTTGGACTTGCAGGCACACACCACCCGCTCCAGCCAGAGGTGCTTGGCCTTTGTCGACGACGTCCGATGCTCCAACCAGTCCCTCCCGATGACCAGGCACTGCCTTATGCGTATCCTTTGATCTGCCTGTGCTGCCTTGGGCTGTGCTCCTGACCGTTTGCTGGCAGTTTGAAGTGTGTCTGATCCTCGTTTTGGGTTTTGGGTTGTTTTTTTTTTTTTTTTCCCTCTTTGGCCCTAAATCAAGGCCATCGGTTTGCTGTAGCCGTTGGTTTCAAGCAGGAGCCCAGAGGAAATGTCTCCCGGTCTGTTGGCGCTCCTGTCCCTGTGGAATGGCCAATTCATGTGGGAGCGACAGAGGGCTGGGCTTGCCCTTGCCTCTGCCCGGGCAGGTCCCACCGCAGCCTTTCTGTGGTACGTTGGCTGATCCAGAGCATCTGAATGGGGTGGCCAGTTCACTTGGAAGCAACGGGGGAACCTCACGAAGCCCAAGGGAGACACGAGCTAGTTTCTGGCTGTATTGAAGGCGGGTAGAAGCAAATCTGCTCTCTGCTTGGCTACGGGTACTGGGTGCCAACAGCCAACCTGAGCAGGGTCTGCGAGCTCTTGGTGTGAGTCCAGCTGGGAGGGGTGTGCATAGGAAGGGGTGTGTGACTGCTGAAGCATGTGCTCAGTGATTTTTTTTTTTATTATTATTTTTTTGGGGGGGAGGATCTGAATCGGGGAGTAGTTCCTAGCCTGTTTGGGGCTGCCATGGACCAGCTTGGTCTCCTTTGACCCCTTGAAAGGTTCACATGTGTGTGTGAACAGCCTCGAGCTGTTCCATTTCCCACAACAGCCTTGGCTTGTTGAGAGCCAGTGCTGAAATTTCTGCTGGGATCCCCCCCAGCTCAGGGATCACCGCCCCAACATGGGATCCACCAAGCGAGCATTGCCCCGGGTGCATCTGCGCAACTCTTGTCTAAGTGGGATTGGGTGGATGTGTCCGGGAGCAGGTTTGGATTGTGTTGGAGCTGCATTAGCAGCTGTTGCTGGTGTGAGTCAGGAGAGGCTCTGGCGCTGGGTCCCAGAGCAGAGCTGGCAGCCAGGGGGAGGATGAGCTCTTTGTTTTGTTTGAGCTCTTCGTTTTGTTACTGAAGTTGGCAGACTTGACTCCAACTATGCGCAGGGAGCAGCCCAGGGAGCAGGAAGCTGCCTTTGTTTCTCTCTAGTGCCCGTATACTTCAAAATAAAGACAGGATAAATAACCTATAAAATTATTTTGAGCAAGTTGCTGTTTGCAGCTGGCTTGCTTTGAGCAGGGCAGGCCGAGAAGGGAGTGGAAAAAGCGAGGTTTGATTTCCTTACGTCTGAGCTGTCAGCTGACTTTCACTGACACAAACAAGATTTTACTTTGGTTGGCCCCGCTGAGCCGATAACATCTGCAGTCTGCTCTGCTTTGTGCATTGTCGGCAGGCTCTTGGGCTTTGTTTGCTTTTCAGGAGCTGGACTGTTTGTGACAATGCGTTAAAGGGACCGAACCCAGCTGGGCTGTTGGGCTCCAGGTGGGGGGTGTTTTTTTTTTTTTTTTTTTTTTTTGTCATCTTGGCAATCTGTGCTTTTTGGCTACCCATAAAGTCAGTGCTTGATCTGGGAGTCATTCAGAGAGATTGAAATCTGGCTTCCCCACCCTGCTGTTCATACAGAGACGCTTTCCTCACCGCATCTGCCCTCGAGTGTCTGAGAGATCTGGCTCCTCAGGGCCCAGCTCTGGCCCGTTGCTGCTAGCACAGATTACGGGCTCCCCACAGCCTGCGGGGGAGTCGTATCGACGCGTTCATGGCTGCCTCAGTGCAGGCAGGAGAGGAGGAAAGGATAGATCTGAAACCTAGATGGTGTAAGAAACTGGGTTAAACTTGGCGCCTTTTGCCAGTTTGTGTGGGTTTGGAAGTTTGGGGGTGTTTGTTTGTTTTTTTTTTTTCCCACACTGCACTGTGTGAAGGGGAAACTGCGGCATGAACCCCACAAACGGGGAGAGCAGCTGGGCCGTTATTCGGGTGGGTTTGATATTGAGGTGTCTGACCTGAAAGACTTGAGCTGCACCTGAAATCAGCTCCAGGTCGTCACTTGCCTGGAGATTGTGCCTCGCTCTGCTTGCTTGGTGACACAATCTCAGCCGATCCTTGCAGCAGTCAGTAGAAACGGTCAGTAAAGGGTTGGTTGCGCAGACCCTCCTGCAGCCTCAGCGGCGGGTCCCTCTCTAGTTTTGCAGGGCTCTTAGAGGCGGACGGGATTCGGTCTGTAGCTACTCTCTGCTGGTGGATCGCTCTGCAAGCGCTGTGCGATTGGAGCAGGGTTTCTCTTTGTGATTAAAGGCAGGAAATCCCATTTACACCTCTGGCAGGAATAGGTTTTCCATTGGGAAGGAAAATGCACTGGGAAGATAGAAATACCGGAACTAAACTCCCGGCTGTGGAAAAAGCATTGTGTGCACTCATATCTCCGCTGCGTGTTAGATGTTAAGGCTTATGCAGATGCCTTTTAAATGGATGTCTGCAAATAAAAGTAAGCCTGTGCGTTTGTAATATCTTCCATCTGAGGATCTGCGAGTGCTTTACAGGGATCCAGCTACATCTCCCAGCCCCCACTGGGAGGCTGTGGCTGTTGTCCCTGTTTTCCATCGTGCAAGTAATGTCACCCACGTCGCCGGGGTGCAACTCTGGAGTCTGGACTCCTGATCTTGGAGAAATGTATGGGGTTTTTACACTGTTTGCTGGAGGGTGGTGGGTGAGTGGGGAGCATTTATGCCTCTGGATCCGTGTTTCTCTGTAGCTTGTCTGCTCTGTAGGTTTCCCTTGACCATGTCTTCCCAGACATCTGTCAGGACACTAATCAGACTCTGTTTAAACCGTGTCAAGGCTCCGAGGAAGTGCCCTGCAACAAGCCGGTGCCTGTGAGCCTCTCTGAGGATCTGTGCTGCCCGCTCCATCTCCGGTTGCCCCCACAGATGTACGTACCCGAGACAGTGCTGGCTGTCCCCGAGGAGCTGGAAGCTGCCCCCACGGACCTGTACTTGAGCGCTGCTGAGCTCCAGCCCACGGAGAGCTTGCCCCTGGAGTTCAGCGATGTAAGTTGTGCAGTGCGTGGTGTGCAGGCAACGCGTCCAGCAGAAAAAGCTCCCCACGAATATTGCTGTTTTCACTACGTGCCGTGAAGTCACGCTGAAATACTTGTGGAGCGGGCTGCAGTGCAGCAGACCCGGTGCTCTCTATGTGGAGCACGCGTGGACGTCACCTAAAGCACTACCTGCACAGCACAGATAATGTAGAATTATTTTTATTCTTGCTAGCTTGGGGAAGAAGAGTCTCTTGAAAAACGTGCAGGAATGCGAAAGGTTTGGGAGCTGTTTGTTTCTCTAGGGTTGGTGACTGCTCCTTTAGAAGGGCTGTGCTCTCATTTAAATCTGTATTTAGGGGCTTTTAAAAAAGAGGATTTTTTTTTTTCCCCCCCTCTCCCATGAGGAATCCATGAGGATTTTAATCCCCAGATTATTCTGATGTCCTGCACGTATGTTAAGCCTACATGCTTAAAATCCTCTGAAATTTGTTTAAACCAAAAAATACTGTGGTCGTTTGGAGCTTGCTCCTCTGAACGAGGTGTCACTTGCTTTAATATTTGGATGCCCCTGAGATTCGCTTCAGTCAGGAGGCAAATCTTGTAGCCACTTCAGAGTTTGCTGGTGGAGGAGGGATCACCAGCAGCTGTGGAGTTGTGGGGAAAGCAGCAGCCACAGTGTTAACACCGGAGACCAAGTGCTGCTGCTGCAGCGGGGTCAAGCTGGGCCCAGCACCCCCGGGGTCGGAGGAACGCTCCCCCTGCCTTCGCTGGGCATGGGACCAGATCCCAGCCCCCCTTTCCTGTGGGGCAGAGCCGGCACGCTGCTCTGTGAAAACAGCCTTTGTGGGAGGTGGGTTTTTTCAGGTCAGAAATGAAAAGCATAACTGTTTCTCCCCCAGCCCGTCCTTCCAGAGGGTCCCCTGCCCTGTGCGGGGTTTCAGTGCTTCAGGCAGGAACCTGGGCGCCTTGCTCCTGCCCTGCGTGCTGCGCCGTGCGTGGATGCGAACCACAGACACCCTGGTAGAGCCCTCTGTCCTCAGCTCGGAGGGATTTGGAGCTACGGCAGCATCCGGCTGCGTAGGGCATCTGTGTTTTCTCTCGCGTCACAGTAGGCTGGTAGAGTGCCACTCGTGAGTCGCAGGCATCTCGCCTTGATGTCAAACACCCTCCAAAGCCATAACAAATCCCGTCCTCTAACAATAGCCTCGCAGGAATCCCAGCCCCTTGCGTCAGCGGGGTTATCCACGCACACAGCAGACGGCAGCGAGCAGGGTGGACAGACAAGTAAGCCGGCGACCGTCCGCTCCAATAAGTTGTGTCAGGGCAAGCAAAGAGGGTTGTGTGAACTCCTGGGAGAGGGGTGACTGTGCCGGGTGTGCTGAGGAGGGCAGGATCGGACCCTTTCACAGCCCTCCTGGCTGCTGCAGGGATGCTTCTGGGGCAGTGCGTCACGCTGGGCTCCCAACCTTGTGCCCTATGCCTTGTTTACAGTGGGAGAGCAGCACGGCCAGCCTGGATCAGCCCTTCCTGGAGGAGGAGGAGGAGGAGGCTCCCACAGTTGCGTTCCCAGCTGCTGAGGCTGGGGGTCCTGGTGGCATGGTGCCTGCTGCTCTGCCTTCCCCCTCCCGTACCGCGAAAGCCGTGGAGCGGTCTGCTGCCTGCTCCTGCCCCGCTGCTCAAGGGGGTAGCAGAGAAGGGCTGTGAGGACTTGAGATTCTGTCTCCCGCAGGGATCCTTGGGACCTCTCCTGCTGATGAGCCCCTCCCGGTGTTTTCTCTTCTAGGACTTGGACGTGGTGGGCGATGGCATGCAGTGTCCCCCGTCCCCTCTGCTCTTTGATCCTTCTGTGGCCCTCGATCAGTCCCTCAGAGACGTGGCCGAGGCTCCCATAGACATACTGGCGCTGGAGGAGACTTCCCACCCAGGCCTCCCTCCACAGACGGACAGAGGAACCTCCTCTGCCCACGTCTTCTCTCCCGCTGCCGAGCCTCCGGTCGAGCTGCCTGTGCAGGTACAGCTGGGAGAGCGCCGGGGGCTTCCAGCGGTAGTCCAGCTCCTGCTCCTGGCGATCCACTGTCCCCCGGGGCTCTGCAGTGAGCTGGAGGATGGATCTTCTTGGGGTCGGGGGGGAGAAGTCCCCGTTTGCCCTCTGGTCACGCAGCCAGGCTCTGGGGGGGTTGCTCTCCCATGCCGTTTGGACCTGGGCTACACCCACGGTCTGGAGGATATTAGGAGCGTTGAGGGGGTGGCAGCCAGAGCCTGTCCCCAGGGGGAGCGGAGGAGGACAGGGCTGTCGCCTCTTCTCTGTGGGTGGCTCGGTGCCACCCTTTTCCTGTGCGTGGGACGGGTGTCACAGGAGCTGTCTGGGACGCAGTGGGGATGTCTCACAGGCTCGGGACTACCCGCTGTGGGAAGCCCGTTTTCTCCCATCTGGGGATTTTAAGGAGAGCTGTCATCTTCTGGGCAAAGAGCTGCTGCTTTCTCCTTCTTTTGAGTCTCATTTTTCACTTGCAACTTGCTCCTCTTGTGTCCCACCCGGAGCCATCGCCTCACTCGGGACGCGCCCACAGGGTGTCATCTTTGGAGATGTCCTCAGACGCCCCGTCCTGCATCCCCTGTCACCCCTCCCACACTGTCCCTGCAGCTGAGGAGTCCCCGCAGTGCCTCTGCCCCGGTGGGAGCAGAGTGCTGGAGTGGGGGGACCCCAGCCCTGGAGCGTGCACCCCCAGGCCCTGAATGAAGACCACCAGTTTGCTGTAGCTGCTGGTTTCAAGCAGGAGCCCAGAGGAAACATCTCCCGGTCTGTTGGCACTCCTGTCCCCGTGGAACGGCCAATTCGTGTGGGAGCGACAACAGCCTGGCCTTGCCCTCACCTCTTCCCTGGGCAGGTCCCGCCGCAGCCAGCCCACCGTGCCTTTTCTGTCTCCAACAGAGTCACCCGCCGATGGCAGCATGCCGGCCGGGGCCCAGGGACAACAGGCGGCCGGAGGAAGCCACCTCCTCTGCCCAAGCCTGTGGAGCAGCCGCCAATGGCAGCCTGGAGCCACCGTCCGTGAGCTGAGACCGCCAGGACGCAGCTTCTCTGCGCTCCCTTGTGAATCCTCGCTCCCACCCGAGTCGCCGCAGAGCCCGGCGGTGGGACGCGTATGGAAACCTGCAGGCGCCGGTGCCCTTGCCCAGCACTGGGCCCAGCCGCAGCTCCAGCCGGCGGCGTTCCCTGAGTGCTAGGGGCTGAAACCCCGGAGTGGGGACCCCAGACCCTCCTTGCCCCAGCTCTGCCCGCCCTGCAGGGCTGGGGTGGCCAGAGGAGAAGCCACAGGCGGCCGCAGGGAAGGACGGGGTCATTGTGCTCCATGTGGGGACCTTTGCCATGGGGAATAGTCTGTGCCTCGTGTGGTGCTGCAGGTCCCTGGGGGGGGCTCCGGAACATTTTGGGACTGGGGAGGAGGTTCCCCCGCGGGTGACCCCCCCACAATAAAGCGATGGAGATGGATGGCGAGTGTCCCCGTGTCCTGCAGTGAGGGGGGGCTGGGGACAGGGGGGGAAGAGCCCAGGGA
>VYXH01004329.1:1506467-1526061 GCA_013397275.1 Burhinus bistriatus | reverse complement strand
TCAGGGTGAGGCTATGTGGGGGCGGGGGGAAGATTAAGAGGGTTTTACAGCATTTGAACAATCTTTGAAATCTTGTTATAGCCTTCCATACATTAAATAATGTTTTCATTTCCCGTTTACAAAGAAGCTGTGATCACTGACAACGTAACAACTTTTTTGAAGCGGCATAAAATCTGTGGGTATCCAAACACCTACAGTTTGGGTGCTAGTGTACACATGTTGCATTGCAGAAGTATTGGCAGAACCAGAGTAAAACAGCTCGGAACACCTCAAACACAAGCAAGCCATTTGCATCCGAAGGAGGTAATGCCACATACTTTTGTGACCCTCTACTGCTTTCTTGCTTCCAGCCCTGGGGAAGGACATTTTCGCAACCGCGAACTTAGGCCACTTCTTTATAGATATTATTGGCCTCGTTTCTCTCCGCTGCCTTCACGACCAAGAAAAACAGGGCATTTTTACGAAGTATCAGCCGAATCCTATGAGAACCTGTAATAATCCCCAGCACCACTGGGTGGTACTAGCTGTCTTCGGGTGAGAAGCGGAGCAGCGCCGAGCGCGGCAGAGGCTCGGCGGGGGCGCCCTGCGGCCGCCAGCGCCTCGCAGCCCATACAAACCACAGGGCTTTCCCGGAATCCGCAATTTACCGCGGTCACAGCTCGTTTCAAGGATTGTGGGCATCCTGCAGCTGCTCTCTTGCCCGTCCGCCTAAGCTGGCCTTCCTCTCGAGAGGGTGGAGAGGTGCAACGCACAGGTACCGCTGCTTTCGTGCAGGCTGGGTGGTTTTAGCACAGCTGAGAAAAAATCTCTTCGAAGTTAAAAAAGAAAGCTTTGCTAGACACAAACGCCACCTGGAATCCCATGAATGAAGACATTCTTATATGGTAGTCCCAGTGAAATATGCAGCACTGTAGACACATATGCTTTTATTCACATTTTTTGCAACCTCAGTACCTTCACATATAGAATTGGAGTTGCTCTTTAATCCCAAAGAAACACTTTTTTAGGAAGTACATCTCTCACGAAGCCCAATAGCAATATCTTCAGTTACTTTATCCACTGCTGAGTCTTGGCAGACAGCTCACCAGCACTTGTTAGCAGACAGTGTCAATGTTATGTTCACAAGCAGAAATGCTGATTAAGCTATGCTTGGCACCAATAGGGTCAATAGGGTTCCACAGGTATCCTTCAGCTTGCAGAAATCTTATTACTAGTGATAGATAAGCTGGAGAAAAAATAGCTTCCATCTCAAACTCAGCTGGAGCTTGGGACCAGAAGTTACCAAAAGCACCTTCCTACTTCTAAACTGAAGAAATATCTTACCGAATGACTGGAGAAAGCTAAAAATAAAAGAAACGTACCTCCTTTCAAGCCCTCTAAAACAGGTCAATGAGTCTTATTATAGCTTACAGTGATGTGCTGCATGTGGTTAGCTCTTACCAAAGTGACTTCAAACTCTTAACAGATTGAGGACGTTTGTCTCTAAATCACATATAATTCTTTCACACTACTGGAGCGGTAAGCAATTTCTATAAGCTTGACCACACTGTGGCTCAAGTGAGGGGTGTTTTTTTCTGCCAGAAGGAACACACTGTGGGAAAAAAGTGAACTATATAAGGAGTGATTTGTTTAGCAACAGGGAGATGCTGGATTAGCAGCCAGTGAACTGTTTTAACGATCCGTTGCAGCAGCTCTGTGGCCTCGCTATCTTGATCCATTAACTGCACCAAAGTTTCAGCATCCTCTCCAGCATAGGTCAGTTAGGTGATGCTTAAAGCACCACCTAATCATGTTGTGCAGCCTTATGCTCCAGGGCTGAAATTCAGCATTACAGATGAAGAGAACCTGTTCAGGCTTTGGAAGACTGTGTGCTTTTGTTCTATACTGAAGAATGCATTTGTTTGACTGTAAACCAAGCCAGAGGCAGCACAGAAAACCTGTGACCATCTCACCAATTCTGGCTTCCCCTTCATCTCGGGACATTGAGACTGTGAGCTGCATTTAAGGGAAGCTGACTATCTGAAAGACAAGCGGTCTCATACAGTCCCTGCCTGCAATTCAAGCTTGGTCCAAAGGCTATTTTTCTGTCCTTTCCCCCAAAGTGCCCAGTGTCAGCAGCAGGACTTTCCCTCTAGAGCTGCTATTAGAGCTGGAGTTGGTGGAGTTCCAGCACATGTACTTAAAACGCATTTGTGTGATTTGGCTTCTGTGTGATTCCCCCCCTACGCATGCACTCTCTGCAAAAAGGGCTGTAATTAATGCTACTCTCTGCACTGCGGATATCTTTATTTAATTAGCGTTGTTAAATTACATGGCAAAAAGTAATTCCTCCTTTCCTTTCATGTGCATGAAGGGTCCCACAGACAGCAGAACCAGTATCTTCCTGGGGAGCAAACTTTTATGACATGAGACAGGAATTGTACATTCCTTAATGCACCACAGACGGTCTCTACAGACCCTGTGTGTGACTAGAGACAGAAGCAAATGCCTGAAGAGCATTAAATTGCAGTTCCTCTTAGGGCAAGCTCTAGCACATTGTTGATTTCTTTCAGCTCCGTTGCTGGATCACTACTGTCTTGAACAAGGATTACTTTTTGCCCTGTTTCTTTCCTCACTAAATTTATTTCCAAATCATAAGTTTGGACAATGTTCAGAGGAGTCATTGTCGAGTGTCCAATTAGCATGACAACAGGAGACCTATCATTCAAAACAATGAATAGGAAATTACTTTTGGCCACATTTTAAGATTCCATGATCTTAAAACATGATCTCACTAACACATCCCACTTTCCAGGAATGCAGATGTCAGCACTGCATCAATGTTATCGGCTTGCCTGGTACCTGAATAAAATAACTTTCCAGCAAGCATTTAACTACTGAAGCTGGATCTGTTATTAACTTTGTTTCCTTTACATCAAACTGATCTTCTGTAAGAGCTATGTATCTTCCTCTGGTTTAAAAGTACTGGTTCTGCTCCAGCACATCGAGTCATTTTATTCTGTAACACAATTGCANGGCACTTCTCCATCTGGCAGATGATCCTCAGAAGTGGAAAAGAAGATGTGCAGGCTTATGCTATTAAACTTTTTGAGTTCAAATGGGATCCAGCTGTTTGGGATCCACAACATTCTTGCAGTTTAACTGCTCACAGTATGTATACTTTCAATCCCTTTATTTTTGTTTTCTTTAATTGTTGGGGCCTGAGATCATAAACGCCCCAGTCTTTCAAACGTGAAGTGCAGCTCTTGGTAATTTGTTCTAATCAACTGCAGTAAGAAATGTCTGCTCCGTAACCTTGAATGCTTTTTCACTCCCCTGACAACAGAATAGACTTCTTGCAAAAAATAAACATCTGGTTTGAATTGAACATCAAATTGCAGTTACTTTAAGTGCCAACTATTAAATTACCTCAAATGTTTTATGTTTGAACATGATTTTTCAAGACAGCTAAATTTTTTAACTGTAGCACAAATGTACATGTAAAATTACTTTAGAGCGTTAATTCCCTTGAACACGCTTCTTTTTTTTTTACCATGTGTAGCTTGGTCACTCTTTTTGTTTTCCGTTTACAGAAATTGCTGTTCACAAAGGTTTTTACACAACCAATATGCCTCATCAGATGGTAAGAGGAAGAAAAGCTCTATCTAGAACTCAGGGGCTTGATACTGAACTCGACAACATATGGAGGGATTGTCACGACTGTCCAGAACCCATCAAATCAAGCCAGAAAGTCACATGGACCAAGATTACAGTCGGCATTTTGATCAGAAAGTTAAACATTAAAATTCACATCTAAGATTTCCCTCATCTGAAAAACCACCCCCCTTTCTTTATCTAGCACTATTTTCTGGGGATGAGCCTTACAGTCTGATTTACATGACAGCATTTCAAATTTACAGCTTTACATCAACGCTGCTATTTTCCTGAAACTACCCAGCTCTTGATTCACCACATTTTTGCAAGAGAGATTTTCCTTTTTTCTTTATTTTTAAGTATATTTCCAGCCCTCTCCATCACAGGGAATTCTTTTAAGATAGAAAACAGTACAATTTGAAGTATTGAGAGCAAATTAAAATGAACACCAAATCCACCATTTTGCCTTAGCTTGTAATTTCTCTATGACTGGGACTGACAATGTTCCTGAGGCTTCTTTATGCCGCTCTGGGGAGGAAAAAAAAAGTGAATATTTTATTCACTGTGAGAGGGCTCTAAAAGGGCACAGGAGAAGTGTAAACGAAAACCATTTTTGTATTCCCTTCAGTATTTCTGCAAAACCCTCCTCCAAAACAAAACAGAATAACTGCAAGCGCAGACCAATACTATAATTGTTTACTACTTCTTTCCAGACACTGATCAAAGTGAAACTGCAAGGAAAATCGATGCAAAAAAAAAATTAAATTAAAAGCACAGATGACTGCAGCTGGGCAAATTGCTGGCAATTGTTCTAGTGACTTCTAAATTGGACGTGACCCAGTGTCAGTGGTTGTCTATGCTTGTGTTTTCACTGAAGGTGATTTTAATTGTCGTGATGATAAGATTACTCCACAGGGGAAGTAGCAATTACAAACGTGGGGTCACCTGATCAGAAGTTTTGATGTTATTTAGATGGCCATTTATAATACTGACTGTGGTTTTAGCTATAATATTTGAATACTAAAACACAGATCAACCCTCAAATTCACTGAGAAAAAAGATGAGAGCTTTATCATAATAAAAATCTACTGAATTGTTTCAGGTACTGCATGGGAAAAACAGTGACTGTTTATGGACAGTAGATAGATAAGAAGAATTACCTAATTTACCACGTTGTTTGCTGAAAGTGATCTGAACAGGCTTAAGAGTCACAAAGCTGAAATCCATCAAAGACTACGAAGAGGGCATTTTCATTATGGGGAAATACACCCCACCCCACCCCCCGACTAACCAACCCCACCTTTGCTAGACAGTCAGAGTGAATTTGTATTTGTATTTGATTTTCACTTAATGAACTTCAGCAGCACGTATACTCTGGTGTACGTGACTAGGGGAAAAACCCTAAATGTCTTCAACTAGCAGTTCTGCTTGTAGCTCGTGCGAAAATAGCTTCAGTTACTACTTAAATAATGCAAATGGATATGGCTGGGAGTTAAGTCACAGAATCACACAATCATAGAAGCCGAAGAGGTGAGGTTGGAAGAGACCTCTGAGGTCATCTGGTCCAACCTCCCTGCTCAAGCAGGGCCACATAGAGACAGTTGCCCAGGTCCATGTCTAGACAGTTTCTAGACAGTCTAGATGGTTTCAAAGTGAACTTCTCACTAATTCTATTCTTTATCTTCTGTAGTTTCACAAAGTTATTTCAGTTCATGTTACTTATTAGCAAAACTTTGCCGATAGAAAACATGGTGAAAACTATTTAGTTTCTTTAAGTACTTTGAAAGAGGTGATGCTGTTATTTAGGTCCTAGAGGAAAACTGGATCAGGAAGTAACAAGAAAATTATTGCCACAAAAACAACACAACTGCAACGAAAATATTAAGTGGGGAAGTAAGTCCTGGAGGCAGGGCCCCTTCTCACCAGAAGGGCCCTAGGGCTTTCAGCCTGAGCTGAGAGCTGAAGAAGCTTTCCAGGACCAGGTGTGGCAACTAGTACGTGGGTACTCAAACAGACACGCAGTCAATACTGTTTGCATCTACTTATCCTAACAAGTAGTTATATTCCCAAATACCTATTCAACTACCTAAGCCAGTTTTAAAAACAGTATTAATTACTTTCCTTCCATTTTTTCCCTAAAATTCATCTGCCTGGTTAATGTTAACAGTAAAAAAACAGAACCAACAACCTTAAACTAGTTTTCAGCTGAGATGTGTTACTATGTATTGAAAGCTGTGCAGAAGTAAGCCGCAGCGTCCTCGAGCAGCTTCCTTTCAATATAACCCATGAGGGTAGACAGGCCCTAAGGATCTGAGGCATGTTAACATGTTAAAAGGCTTTCCTGTTGAAATAATTTGTGGAAAACTATTCCAGTTGAAGTTATGACATAATTATGGAATAGCATTCAATATCTGAGCAGGATTATTTCAAAACTTTGCCACATAGGAGTCTACAGTCAGTCTTTAAGCCAAATATCACCTACTGAACTGGATACACCTCGAGCAACAGGGAGGTTGAAACCTAATAAAGCAACTTTTTTTCTATGTCTATGAAAGTGGTGGGAGAATGAAAATTACTAATTTCAGAATAAATATACTTCCAAATTGCATGAAGGAGACATAAACTCATTCACCAAGTCAAATAAGGATGTTTGGACAAGGGAGAGAAAGATAAGTGTACTTTTGTATTGGGAAAGGGGATCCAAGTAAAACAAGGAGAAAAGGGTCAAAGAAAACTAGCTGTCCTAGAAATGCTCCACATTTTTCAGGAGGAACCGTGTACAGTGAGAAAAGGCCTGGAGACATAGACGCTGCAGACTGCTAGGGCAACTCAGGCAGAGAATATGTGTGCTGAGATTTTTTATGTCATCCAGTTTTGTATACACATTATCAAATTAATGACTAGCTTGTTTATAATCCTAATATATCAACTCTGTAATGATGTGCAACAACATCAAAATTCTGAGGAGGTAAATTGTGCATCCCCAAGGATGAACTTGTGAGGAAACATGATTGAACTAAGACGTTTCAAGGGGCTTAAATGAGTTGATTTGTAAGCCTCACATTTTTTATGAAGGAAGAGAAAAGCTATGCTCAGGAACCGGGTCAAAGTTACCATGAGAAAATCTGTCAGCAGGGATGCTGGGACTCTTCAAAAAATATAATTAATATGTTTTTTTCTGCAATGCAACATAAAAGGTTAATGAACACTCAGCCAGAAAGAACCCTGTGAGGGCTCTAACAGTTGTGTGGGAACAATGTCAGTAGCAGGGAGTTAAGAGAAAAAGTAGAAGGAAAATACAGAAAAATGGGTGAACATAAAAAGTGAAGGAAAGAGAGAGAAGAAAAACCCAAAAATGATACAAAGACAAAAATAGCATAAAGGTTGCATTTTAAGAAATGTATATGTGTTTGTGCTCCCTTCTCTCTATCCCTTTTTCCAAAAATTCAGCTACTATTTTGGACATCCAGTATGGCTTTCTCTTTCAGTCAGCTTCTCTGGCCTTACAGAGTCATAGGGGTTTTGGCTCTGATCTCCAACTCTGAGTAGAAAAGACGGGAGGTTCGAGGAGGTTGGGTACATGTAGCAAGTCTGCAGTGAGTAGCCCGACTGTTGAAATGGATGCTTAAATAACTGCGTGCCTTGAGATCTTCTCAGAGCTCAGCCCATCAGCTTCTCCAGGGGTACATATCACCACCAGTCGAACTCTCAGGCTAGGAAACTCCTTCTCCAGAGGCCAAATTTTCCCCGAGCCCTTCTACCAATCTAGGCAGGTCAGCCACAGCAGGGAATTGGTCCACACCTCTGCACACTCTGCATGGGACCTCCAGTGACAGCAGAGGAAGAAGATCTCATTCCCTCTGAAAAAGCCCCTACAGGACTCAATTACCTTCCCGTTTTGTGGCTGAGATAAGAACTGAGTTTAATCCTATGTACCTGCTCACATGTCACCATCTGTCTTATAAGAAGAGCAACTCCATGCAAAGTCCACCTACATTTGCTAAAAATTATCCTACAACATCCAGCCAAAACCACCATTACCCTGGCAGGAGCTTACGCATACACCTCATTCAGCACTGCAAGTTCCCCATGACTCTCAGCAGCTTTTAAAGAAATTACTTTTATTTCCAAGCAATGTGATATTTGCCATTACTTGTGATTTAACAGCATCAACCCAGAGCCATAAGCCTCATGCCAGGTGCCTGGCAGAGCGAGTGCGATGTGCTGCAACACGTGCAGGGAGAAACAGAGAGGCGGCAATGCTGTTTGGCAAATTGGAACTCGGCTGTGATGCCTCTCCTTCCAGCTTCCCCAGAGCCAGGAAGAGTCTCTCATCCTATTTAAACTGCTTTTAGACCTGCTGCTTACTGCTAAACAACGAGACTTTGCTGCTGGAGGTAGCAGCCTACAGTGGATGGGCACTTTTTTTTCCAAGAAAAATTCTGTCACTGGTGATCTCTGACTACTCAATGCGCAGATGGGCAAGCCGGGTTGTGGGGTGGGGACAGTGTTGAAATACTCATATTCTTTTCTTCTAAAAAAACCCAAGCAAACAGGGAGCTCTGTCTCCTGGCTGTTCGGCAGGGATGTAAGAGTGGAACAATTCAGCCTGCCAAAATAACCCTATGAGCATTTCTGGCCTTGAATTTTCATAACCCGGTCAAAGGTTCTGCATGCTGCAACCTTTTTTCCTCACCAAGCCTGCATTTGGCCATCATCCTTGTTGTCACTGCAGTTTTGTCTCCAGGCAAAATCTCCCTCTCTTTTTTTCCCATCCCTGCCTACTGGTTACACAACTGGTCTCAAAGCTACAGTTGTCCTCTGGGCTTCTTGCCCACACATGGCTGTGGTGGAAACCTCGATGTCCTATTGCCTTCCCACTCTCCTTGCAGCTGCTCCCCTCTGGAAGGCGTAGGAAGGTTGTCCTTTGTGTCCCATCCAGTTAGGAGAAGCCTGGAGGGATTGAGCACTTGGCCACAGGGAAGGACTCCAAGATCTGAGCATGAGGAACTGCTGTGGCTGGAAAGCAGCAGCAGCAAGAAGCGAGGCACCATGGAGGCAGGCTGCAACCATTAGAGAATCACCTGTGATATTGAATAATCAGTTTGAACAAACCAAAGCAAACTACCCCTAGTGTACTGGAGGTCTAAAATTGAACCTCCTTAGGTAGGTCCTTGGTGTATAGATCTACTGCATAATAATCCAAATAATCGTAACAATTAAATATTTGCATTTATCCTCCCTTCCCTGATGACTGCTTTATCTGTTCACCTGTTAGAGTGGGATGTCATTTGATCACAGATCTATCATTTGCTTAGTAGAGCTGACTATTCCTATTATTTGTGCGTTGTCACATTCACAGATGCAAAGAAACAATCCAGTGATCTTGCCAATGAGTGGCAATATATACTACCAGTAGTGCTAGTACCCACCATGTGCTGGATGGACAGATGGAAGGGATGAGCATCCACCAGCAAACAGGACTACTATTTTAACAGCATTCTGGCTAGCCCTAGCTTAACCTCACTGGGAAACTACACTTTGTTCTCCTCCCCAGCTTTGCCCAGCACACCAACAAACAAGGGATTCACAGATTTATACAAGCACAGGGAACCTTGAAATCCACACAGAGTTTTAAAGAAATATGTGACAAAAATATTCAAAGCCAGTGTGTGTTAACGTGCAACAAGAACACTGATACAAAACTGCAGTCCACTGAGGATATTTTCTTCATAAGAAAAAGCTTTTGAAAGAAAACCGTTTCCCACATAATGTTTTCCAGTCCTTTGTTTTTCTTGATCCCCTCCCGTTTTATTGCTGCTTGAGATAGCCCTTGTCAGGAGAATCTAGACAGACTTCAAGAGGTGCCAAATTACAGAGACCTCAGGTTTTTCATAGTTAGTTGCTCTTTCCTCTGCTGGACTCTTCTAAAGCAAATGAGATTGAATTAATATGTTTTTACTGTATCTGTTCCTCTGCTCTGCTGTTTCCCATGGCCTAGCAGAGGAAGTCTGATTGCCAAGTGTTTTCTCATTTTGTTTAATCTGATACAAAAGGTCACCTCAAGTATCCTTTTGGTATTTGCTCTAGAGCTGAGTATAATAGGTGGCAGCCCCAAGAAGAATGCATGTTGCTAAACTTCAGAAATGTTTGGGTTTTTAGATACAAACAGATGTTTCCTTTTGGTAGCTTCATTTTCCGTGTGATATTCCAAGCAGTGTAACAGGCATAGCTGAATCACAGATGAACCTTTTTCCAGAAATTAATTAGTTTCACACACTTCATCACAAATTATGAGAATAGAACTTCATAGTTATGTGAAAGAGATCAAGAATTGATTTGTTTAATCAGACTCCTGTTTAAATAGACCACCAATTCTTCTTAATATCCACAGCTAATTTTTTCAGCAGAAGCAGGAAAACAGAAAGATTGGCTCACGTTCAGGTCTGATGCAGATCCACTGAAATTAGTAAAAACTGGGCTGCCTTGGGATCCATTGTGCTACACTGGTTTGGCATAATGTATTTACACTGATAAAACAAATAATTTGAGGAATAACAATTTTATCTGGAGGATTAGTAAACAACTGTGGTTTTATGCTGTAATCCTGTAGTCTAAATCTGTTAGCAATATATAATAAACATAGTTTTAGTTACATCCCTGCTGTTGTCCAAAACAATCCCTTTTGCAAAGTGGTATCTAACTTTATGTAATTTTAAATGGATGGTTAATAAGGTCTTCCTGGATATATTGAGAGGGCTTCTGTCCCCTCAGGAAAATACGTGCCATTCCAACCTTTTCAGATGCAAAGCATTTGCTCTTTGGAAGTTTATATTTATGGGTCAGGCATAATGATTTACACGGAAAAGATGAGGGAGAAAAGCTCCACTTTTTTAGAAGAGTAAATTGAGAATCTGAGGACACCAAAAGGGCAGAGGAATTGTTAAAGATTGGTTAAAATGTTTCAGCATTATAAAGCATTGATTCTAACTCCTGACTTCAAAATACACAGAGGTCATTACATCAGTTTCGGCAGCTCTGCTGTGATGACCCAGTTGCCGTAATCCTGACGTTTTATAAGCCTAATAAGGCAAAGAAAGAGAGGAGACAGATAGGGCCTATTATACATCAGGAAACAAACAAAACAAGAAGCAAAAAAACCCCTCCGCAGGCTTCTGAGAAATGCAGGCTAATCCCAGCAGCACACAGAGGGGTGGCATGGGAGAGAGGGACTGCTCTCCAGGGCAGCTCCCTTGGGGGCCAGAAAGAAAAGGCTGCCTAAAATGAGATTAGTGCCTTTGAGAAGAATTATGCCAGATTCAGAATGCCTCTGTGTAATGTATGAAATACTCTTGGTTTGATGATTCAGATTCATGAATAAAAATTTGGGTTTTGGCTGTTCCTGTCTGATTCTGACCACTGTAGGTCCAAAAGGCACTGCCTGAAAAACAGGCATCTACATAAGGTCTTTCATGTGGAAACATATACAGGTGATAAAAGCTCTACCACTGGCCCTGTATGTCAGGATTTTACCTCCTTCTGTAAAGAAACTTAGGAAACTAGTTTCATCCAAACCGGAAAGATCACAAACGCAGAACGGGAGAAGCCTGACAGCTTTTCCCCTCTCAGGAGAGAGGCAGCACTCTTTCTGAAGAATCAGACCAAATTATAGATCAGTGGGGCTGTCTGCCTGGATTATTGTCAGCTGAATGTTAAAGATTTAGGCAAGAAACACATTTTCTAAATCCATAATCCTTTTCCTCTTGTACTTGGTTGATATTACATAAAAACAATACGCAGTACATGTTCTGGCCGCTCTGGGGAGTGGCTACAGAAGTCAGGACCAGGTCAAAACATAATGTAAGAGGTACAAAACTTGACACCTCATTATGGATCACAAAGAGAAACAAAAGGCAGTAAACCACAATAAGGGGATAAACAGGGATGGTAGCACATGAATTTGGACAGCTATCTGTGTAATGACTGCAACGTTGAACTTGAATGCCTCCCGAAGTCTATATTTCACATGTTTTTTAAGGCATCGTATTTTCTAAGCATCTGCAGCTTCCCAGACACACTGGATGCTCAGCATCCTTAAACACACATTCCAGTCACTTTCGCTGCATTAATCCAAAACTCTCTAGCCAGATGGACAAGGAGGTAATAGAACAGGGGGGAAGAGGAAGAACTTTTTGGAGAAAACAAACCCACGATAATAAGTCTTAAAGCTCTAAAATGAGTTCTAGTGATGTCTTGCACATGCCCAAATTTTGTAGAGTTCCCAGTCTGAAGAGCCAAATGATTATTCCACTGCATACATGTTTGGGTCCTGCCACTACTGTCACTACTGGTAGACATTGGCAACTGTAGCATATTTGCAAAGCTCTAATCCATCAGTTATTTACCACAGCACAAGAAAAAAAAAAAACAAACAAACCCAAAAAACCAACAACAAACCAAAACCAACCACCAAACCTGTTCTGGTTGTTAGAGTTTGGCTGTGTTTTGAAGGCTGGGAAAACTGTCTGTTCTCCTGTTTCATAAGCAATTGAATATCTCAAGGCCTAGGAGCTTGTAGATTGAGATGATTTTCTACCATGGTATAAATGAAAAGACTAAAAGCAAAACGCTGTGAGAACAGCAGCAGGTTCCAGGTACAGTTGTGCTAATCGGAATGGCAGGCGATTTTAGAATGTTGGATAAAAACATACAATCAGACTGAAGTTCAGGAATGCCTCAGGTGCACTTGCAAGTGCATATTTAAACAACAAATTAATCCAAAATCTAAGTAGGTCAGCATCATTACAAGCTAACAGTTTGGAATTCATTAGTATTTTCCACCTGGGACATATTCTAAATATGTCTAAATAAAATATATGAGAGACTATTTTAACTGAATGAAGTGTACCCAGTTGCGTATTACAGACACCTCAAAGAGCTGTTAACACCTTCAGAAAACTGCCAGTTACTTCAGTCTGTGCTGACTTCGGTTTTACAGAGGAAAAGTAAGGAGGCTTTGTCTCCAAAAATGACAGTTTTTTGATGCTGCCTTTAGTACAAAACCTATTTATAACTCTCCAGTTACAAAATCAGCTTAGGTCAATATATATTTTATAGAATAAATAAAGTTCTTAGCCATTCCAGTGAAAAAGATGCTGACACTCAATCTCTTTTCCATTTGAGCCACAGAAATGGAAGGAAAGGATGTCTTTAGCTCCCACTGGACCTCTGCCATCTCAGGTTCTTAGGGATACATCCTGGCAGGAAAACCAGAAGCCACTGCACTTCCCTTTGTGGCAGCAGAATAGTATCAGTGGGATCCCAGTGAATCATTCCGATCACAAATTGTTCCTGAATAAAATAACTTCCGTTTAAGCAGGATTTATTTAAAAGTCATGTACTCCTTCCTCCTCTTTCTAAAAGCAGGCTCTATTTTAAATGGCTGTTATCTCTATTTCAAACCAGATAAAACAAACCCAAACAAACTCCCATTATATAGAATTTTAAAAAATGAGATAAGAAAAACCAAATAACTGAATGGATGCCAGGCTGAACTGAATGTCCCTAATCTGTTGGAGAAAACCCTGTGCCAGTAAGCAAGATGCTAGAAGGTGGTAGTGCTGCACTAGTAAGAGCAGTCAGGTAGAAGGATCCCAGGATCCCAGTACCTGCACCAGGCTTACGGGAACTACTGGCAAGTTCCAGATTTGTTGGCACATTTACTACTTTATTCATTTTCATATTGAATTCAGTGAGTACAGTTAGCTCTAAGTTACTTCTGCCACTCTTACATTATAAAGTTGCAACAGGTTGCAGAGTTTTATACTGTTGATACCTAATGTAGAAGCGCTTCTGGGAGAAAGAAAAACGGAAGGTTTTGACAAAATATTTTAAATAATAAGTAGGTCTTTTTAGGCAACGAGAGGAAGTGGAAAAGTTTGGTTTGGGGGAAAATGAGTTAATTGGGTCCTTATGGTAATGTCATCAACAATGAAACGGTGTTTGGTTTGGCATCTTGAGGTTTCAGAGTTAACAACTTACTACAATGATCATGAAAGATTCCCCCTCTTTGGTAATTATCAGCTGAGAAAGACGTTTCCATGCTGGTTAACATCTCTCCAAGCTGATCAGATCTGAGAACTAAATATAATTTTTTCTTTTTAAAGATGGACACTGAATCTTAGAGCACAGTTCTGTAATACAATTAATTCCATTGCCACAGACCTATTATCATCGATGGGTACCTACATTAAGAGTCTTGAAATCTTTTCATTCTCACACTGTGAAAACAGAAGACGGATCAAGCTGTTGCTGAAAAAAAAGGGCATGCTAAATCATCTGCTATACATACTGAGCAACGCTCCAAATTGTCCCATAAGTCTAACATATGATCCTTGTCTTGCAGTATACTTCTTCAGGATTTAGATCAGGACATAGTAATGGCAAATAAACCATGTTACCCTTCAGTTATAAACAAAACAATTTTTTTTCTTCTGAAAGCATGCTTTTCCTGAGTGCGTTCCTCTAGAGTAAAATTATTTCGTACCTTTCATCTGATACGTATCACCACTAAGTGTTCTCTGTTATTTCAAATTGGTTTATAATACTCAGACAGGGGCTGTTACAGTGCTAAGTAACTTCGGTATTTAAATTGAATTTTAACTTCAATATTTAAATATTAAGCAGGATGGGAGAAAAATGAATATCAATGGTACAACAATAGATATGTCAATGGTACAATGACAGATGAAGTTAAAGATTGTACTAAAACATGGATTTGGACATATCAAAAGAGGTCTTTCTCACCGTCAGGATGAACTACAGCACTGTAGCAGTGAATCCCTTAGTTTAAAAGTGATAGCACAGATACCATTTCGTGAACTTTTCTGGATCAGATAGGATACATGCATATCCCCACGTAATATAATTTGTTAACATGATGCCTATCTTTGCTCTTATTGGCAAGGTATTAAATGTAATTATCTACAACCTTCCTACCTTCTTCATGTTCCAAGAAAAGAGAATACCATTCTTGACTTAAAACTGGCATTCAGGTTTATTTTGAAGGCAACATCCCTGAAATATTTGTCCCGTACGAGATAAATCAGTCTCTCGATGAGAAAATTTGTCTCATTTTTTTTCTGTGTACGATTTTTATCTATTATATGTATCCAGGCCTTCAAATGACTTCTAAACATTTACTACAACTAAACAAACATATACTAAATGAATGACAATGAAATGAACTGCACATGTGAGAAGTTAATTAAATGAATGAGGCAAAAGTCTGGCTAATGGGATTTTTGCCAAGGACCTCACAAAAAACTCATCCACTCTATTTCCTTGCAATTCAGACCTCACAATCAAGTCCTTTTTCCAGTCTCACATGACAAAATAAAATGAACTAGACTAGACCAGACTGATGCATACGGTGCAGTATTACAGTAATATATTTGCCATGGCTAGAGGGCACTGCTATGGCCCTATATGAATGTTTTGTTGGTTGCTCATTCTCACAAGATTATGAAAAATAAAACCCTCACTTCACAAGCCCTGAACACTTGCTACATGTCATGGTTTCAGCTGGGACAGAGTTGACTTTCTTACTAGCAGACGGTGTAGCGCTGTTTTGGATTTGAGAGGAAAATAGTGTTGGTAAAACACTGATCCTTTTGGTTGTTGCAAAACAGTCAAGGCCATCTGCTCCTCATGCCGCCCTGCCAGTGAGTAAGCTGGGAGCGCACAAAAAGTTGGGAGGTGACACAGCTGGGACAGCTGACCCCAACTGACCAAAGGGATACTCCATGCCATATGACGTCATGCTCAGCACATAAAGCTGGGGGAACAAGAAAGAAGGGTGGGACGTTCAGAGTTATGGTGTTTGTCTTCCCAAGCCACCATTACACGTGATGGAGCCCTGCTTTCCTGGAGACGGCGGAACACCTGCCTGCCGATGGGAAGCAGTGAATGAATTCCTTGCTTTGCTTGCGTGAGCGGCTTTTGCTCTACCTGTTAAACTGTCTCTATCCCAACCCACAAGTTTTTTCTCACTTTTACTCTTCCGTTTCTCTCCCCCATTCCAACCGGGGGGAGTGAGTGAGTGGCTGTGTGGTCCTAGTTGCTGGCTGGGGTTAAACCACGACGCTACAGTACACAGTAGTAGACATCAGTCTGTTGACTGACAGATTGCTTTAAGGGTTGTTCAGATTCTCTCTTGGTACAGGTTCTACATGGATGGATCTCGGAAGAGCAGTAGAGTTTTTTTAAACACTGAATATACAAAAAATTGAAATATTTTGAAAAAAAATATTAGCATGATTTGAGAATATGTTTGTCTGAACATTAAAAAAACTTTGGTAAAGCAAGTAATAGGATTACACCTATCCATCTGAAGTCAAGGAACACCATTTAATGTATTAGCTAAGCACTGCTCTGCCTGACAGCAACTTCAAATGAGCTTTGCAATGAAAAAATAGGTAATACTTCAGTAAGAATTAATACTTTTAACAGTACCTCAATTTTCCCTGTAGCACTCAATAGCTTTTAGGATTTAGGTATGTGGGGATGCCCCCATCCCTGGACAAATAGCTTATTTCTATGTCATAAGGTTACTATGCATAGCTTATCAAATTAAAAATAAATGTACCTTTAAAAAGCTAACAACAAATGAGATGTGTCACACTATAAGTACTCATAAATTCTCTTTAAAGTGTCAGATTCTTCTCTGCTAGTAAATATCTCTATTATGTTTTTAGTCAGTTTTCTTCCAGCTAGTTATTCGTACTGTATTATTGATTTTAATTCTTACAGCCCTGTTTGTAAAAACAAATAAGATAGATTTATTCAAAAAAACATATCAAGGAACATAAATAAATTCATGTACAATTATATTAAGATAAATATTTGTGTTTAAAGACAATTGAGTATGTTTCTATGGGAATTTAGTTTCTATGGGAATTAAGGCATGCTTTTGAGAAAACTCGACTTTTTATGGAGAAAAACACAACAGCAGTATTCGGACAGGCTGCCAAAACTATGCTATATTTAGCATGGAGCAAAAGGAACAAATCCAGCGTCCAGCACACACATGGTTTCCTTACATTTATTCCGCATTTTTACTTAACAAACATCAGATTATAGATCAACATTTATATAGTAACTCCTCTCAAAAGAGTTACCCAGGTGAAAAACCAAGTACACCACCATGTACATAGAACTTGGCTGATTTGATTTTAAAAATAATTTTTTTAAAGCAAAGCTTCACTTGTGGACCTCACGCAACATATGCGCACTCCTGGCGGCCAGAGAAACATGAATTAGTGTTAGCAGCCAGGTTTTTGGAAATGAAGTAGTATTTCTTGTGCTCACTGAAGGAGTTTCCTGCAAATACATACAATGTCATGAAAACAAATGATTTTTTGTGGACTCATCCACTACAATCTCAATGTAAGTTTACTAGTTAAATAAATATCCTGATGGAACTGCAGTAGATGCTTTTTTTCCTCCCAATTCCTCATTTTCCAAATCTCTCCCAGGAAAGAGGAGAAAGGAAAAGGCAAAAGAGACATATATAATTTACCAGGTCCCTTCTTGCAAGGGTAATAACAGTTCAAATGATGACAGTATTTTAAAATGTGGCATTTGCAGTGCATTGTGAAAACTAAAGATAGCACTGCATAAAGAAATCAATATTTTTATAAATCCCACTGTGTTAACACAGGCTCTGATAGATGAGTGGTGCTTTTCAATAAGGGTTTTTCATGCACATGTAGACCTCCACTGACACCATTATAGCCCCATTGTCTTCAGAATATTTCTCTCTAGCCCTGTGCTGTAACATCAATGTTTCTAGTATCTCATAGAGAAATTCTAAGCATTTTCAGTTTTGCAATCATTAACAATTTTCCAGTAAAGGTATATACTCTACATAGGATTTTTATCTAATGTGAATACTCTACATTTTCTTAGACTGCAGACACACTGGGTGTCAAGACTACTTGAAATTGCTTAAGCAGCTTCCCACCTTTGACTGTTTTTTCCTCCCTCTGCACTGCACCCCCACATTTTGCCACTTCCAATACTTTTACACAAGTTGAACAGAATCAAAGAAAATGAGCTGACTGAAAAATAGGGGAGAGGGGAGGTAGCAGGAAAGGTTATTTTCCAGGAGGATCAATTTCGCAGTTCACCTTCCAGCTGCACAAACAACCATGCCAGCTGACTGCAGCGAAGGGTCAGGGACCGCGGGGGGGAAGAGGAGATGGGCAGAGGCTGCCGAACCAAGCAGTGCCGCCACCAGGGAAGCCCTGGTACCTTTTGCGGACCCCCCAGCAATAGTCCACTTAATTTGATAGGACAATTATTTTGGTGATTTTCAATCTTCGATAGATAACATGCTCCGTAATTACTTAGCAGGAGAACAGCACTCAGTTCACTCTTCCCCAAGCTGCATGGATTCCAAGAGAGGACAGGGCAGTAAAACTCTGTTTCTGCTAGAAGGAGAAACATTTTGGGCACAAATTGATGGCAGATTCATCCATTTAGAAAGGGCTGTTCTTACAGTCACTCTTTAGAAAGGACCTTACTTTTAAAAGGACAGAAATATATATAAATACTACTGGTAAAAATAGAGCCATGTAATATTTATATCATTCAGTCACTGAATGTCACTGACATTTCTTTCCTCAACCACCTGCTAGTACAGCTCCCCCCCTGCAAAAAAGCTGTAAGTAACATCTGTACACAAAGCCTAAGTAATCCTAGAGTTATAGTACATGTGACTTTAAAGAAGCCACCAACTTCATTCTGTTCACCATCTTTTTTTGTTGATGTGTTGATCTATCTATTTACTTCTCCCAGCCTGGAGCAAAGAGCTGTTTCATTCTAGCAATTCTCCAGACATCTGTATAAATTGAAAAAGAAGCAGTGAATTATTGATTAGAGCAACATGTATACACTCAATATGATGTTTATATCATTAGCCTGGTAATACTGAAAACCCCTCAGAACTGTAACTTCCAAGGAGTATTAAAAAATTGTGTTATCCCAAACAATCATTTCTTATTTAGCTTAGAAAGGCTCATTAGTTCACTAATGCAACAAGACCTTATTAGTCTATCTTGGGACAGCGGTCTACCTGTTTCAGAACTGCCTGTTTAGTGTTTGCACTATTCAAACGTATTACAACCGAAATAGAAAACATAATGTATGGTGAAAAGACATGACGGAATGAATGATAAGGCACCCTCTGCAGGCTTAAGAAATAGCACTGCTAGCAATATGAAGAAGTCAAATCCAGTCTATGATTGAAGTGATGCATTATGAGACACAATCTAAGACACCAATTTTCTTTCAGCAAATGGATTTATTGACATAATTGATTATAACCACGTACAGCATCTATGCATCTCCCATTGGAAGAATATCCAGTGATAGAGCTAATGTTAGTGTGATACACAGCTTTACTCAATAATCCCCACTGCATTTCTAACAACAAACAGTGGCATATTCCAGAGTAAGTCGTAAATGGCCAAAAGCACCCAGGGGTCCAAAAGAACAGAAATTTAAGATTCTTAACAAACAATAAAACCTGACCCTGGATTCCTTCAGTTCTAATTCCATTCAACATTGTATCTGTAAGAGTTATGAATTTTAATCTATACACTGACAATCGAGTTTGGCCCCTGATAGTCATGAAAACTGCTGCCTGTCAAAATGAAATCCCAAAGGACTTTTTGCTACTGACTCAAGAATCAAGACTTAAATCTTAATTTTTTTTTCTCCATTTAAAAGGCACAGATTAAGACCAACGATCCCTACACTCTCTCCTTTCCTCCCACTTGAATTTAAAGATTGAACAAAATTCCCTCAGAACATAAAGTCTTGTCCTCTCCATTCAGTCACTGAACTCCAACTGAAGGTACCAGTTACTATGGTATCTTTTGTAAACACTTGTTCATCT
>VYXH01004329.1:1406409-1503665 GCA_013397275.1 Burhinus bistriatus | reverse complement strand
AGGGGCCGCCGTCTTGCGGCGGCGGCAGCTGGGCGTCCTGCAGGTAGTCGAGGTACTTGCCGGCCAGGGTGGGCGGCAGGCGGCACTGCACGAAGACGGTGAGCAGGCGGCCCTGGGAGTGCCAGGCCCCCAGCCAGTGCTTGAGGCCGCGGAGGCGGCAGTCGCAGCTCCAGGCGTTCCCCTCCAGCTCCAGGCGGTAGAGAGCCGGGCTGGAGGCAAAGAGGTCGCCGGGGAGGGTGGCCAGCGCGTTGTCTCGCAGGCTGAGCTCCCGCAAGCGGCCGAGGCGGCCAAAGGTGGCGGGGTGCAGGGCGGTCAGCGCGTTGCGGCTCAAATCCAGCGCCTCCAGGCTGCTCAGCGGCTCCAGCAAGGCAGCGGGCAGGTGGCTCAGCAGGTTTCCCTCCAGGCGCAGCTCCTTCAGCGAACCCAGCCCTGTGAAGGCATCCGGGGCCAGGTGAGCCAGGCGGTTTCCACTGAGCGAGAGCTTCACCAAGCCGGGCAGGTGCTGGAAGAGCCCCCCCGTCAGCTGCTGCAGGCTGTTGCTGGCCAGCAGCAGGGTGTGGAGGGAGCGCAGCGGCCCAAAGATGTCCGGGTGGCGAAGGGAGCTCTGCTGGTTCCCTGAGAGGTTGAGGAAGCGCAGCTTAGCCAGGCCAGTGAAGGCACCACGGCTCAGCCAGCGGATGCGGTTGGACTCTAGGTGCAGGTAGAGTAAGTTTGGCAGCCCTGAGAAAGTGGAGTCGCCCAGCGAGCCCAGCTCGTTGCCATCCAGGCGCAGCTTGACAAGGTTGTTGAGGCCAGAGAAGGAGGTGGCGCTGAGGCTGCCAATCTCGTTGGCGTTCACGTAGAGGATACGCAGCTTGGCCAGGGCACTGAGGGTGCCAGGGGCCAGTGCCGGCAGCAGGTTGTTGCCCAGGTAGAGCTCCTCCAGCCGACCCAGGCGCTCAAAGGCCTTGGGATGCAGCGAGCGGATCCGGTTGTACTGCAGGTCCAGGCGCTGGAGCCCTGCCAGGCGGTGGAAGTCGAAGGCGGAGATGTTGGCGATGAAGTTGCCCCCGAGGCTGTAGGTGAGGATATCCTGGGGCTCGGCAGCCTTGGGCACTGAGCGCAGGCCCCGGTTGGTGCAGAGGAGGTGCTGGTGCTGCTGGCAGTCGCATGGCTCGGGGCAGATGAGCTCGGCCACGGGCAGCAGCAGGAGGAAGAGGGGGACGGAGCCCCAGAGCACCCGCGGCAGCACCATCAGGCGGACCCGGCGCGGCGCCCCCATCCCGGGACGAGCCGTGGGCTGCTTCCNGCTCTGCTCAGCCCCGGCAGCGAGCAGGGGTGCAAAGTGGGAAAGTAGGAATTGAAACCGGCTGTGGCTGCCTACCAGCCACATGGGCTGCAGATAGAGCTGCGCATCGGGGAGGGGGAAGGGAACAGAATTAAACTAGCCGTCGCCCCCCCTCCCCCCCTTTTTTTTTTTTTTTTTTTTTTTTNCCCTCCCCCCTTTTATTTTTTTGGTTGTATTTAGAGACCTGCCAAAGGCAATAGTTACGGTTTACCACAGATTAAGGACTTTGTTTTGTTTTAAGGAAATGGTAATCACAGGACTAAGCCACCTATAGTACATCAAAGAATGAATTTTCATTCTCTCTCTGCGCTGTCCTGCCCAGTAGGTTCCTGAGAAAACTGCCAGTGAAGATGCAGTTGAACATAGCTCCAGCTCCACGAGGGGCTCATCAGTATGATTAAGATGTTAATTATTTTTAAAAAGCATTTTAAAGAATCATCCCTCTCAGCAGCCTACAAATTCAGAGTGAAAGGAAGGTGTGGGAAAGCATACTGGAAACGAAATAGACTGTGTACCCATCCATTCAATGATTTGCCTTTCTTTCCACTTGACATTTTTTGTTTTCCTAAAATGTTGCCAATGGGATAAATAAGTGTCTAAGAGCAGGAGGAAATGCCTAGATATGAAGGGTATACAAAGCTGTGAAGGATGATGACAGAAAGAAGGTAATGCCCAAAATACCATGTTGCAAATTTATTAAATACTTTGGAAACTGTTATCACGTGAAGTTGTATCCAACTGAACACATTTTTCATACACTTCTGGACTAAAGCAATGTACAAGCTATGCTCGTTTCTTTCACCAGAAGGCAGAGTTTAGATGGCTTTTGTGGAAGCTTTGTTTTTAGTGGCCGTGTCAACATTAGCAGGTAGCATGGTATGGTAGTTTGTGCTGAGTCCCTGTTGTCCACTTTCATGGAGAGGTGTCACTCTGAGATAACTCTGATTTGGTCCTGCTTTTTAGCAATTGGAGAATATGAAGTGTGCTCCAAGCTTGCACAGTGTTCTACATGGAGCTGATCAGCAGATTTACCTCAAAAGCACACTGGCAGTCTGAAGAAACCTTGAAGAGAAGGGATAAGGCTTGGCTTGGTCAAAAGAACTTCACTATGAGCATGTTAATTCTTAGCTTCGTCTTATGAAGAAGAATCTTTTTGTAGTGGTAGCTGCATTGTGCTGGTGTGGGAAGTTGTATTTGGGGCAGGAGGGTGATATTTTAGATAATCTGGATGAATTTTGCAAATATCTTCTAAAATCAAGTGAGCAACTCTGTTTTATAACTTACTTATTGGGAAAACCCAGTGTGAGCAATAATGTGCTGGAATATGGTTATGGCAAGGTAAGCTGGTTATACCCAAAAATCTGCTTATAGGGGAAGGCATCAAAAATTAAAAACTTGGAAGCAAAAATGGTGGAGATCAGAGTTGTCAGATTCCAGAACTTGCTGACTTCTGCAGATATGCACTATCTTGTCATCAAACAAGCATGTTCTTAGATTAACTTGATTTAAAATTGTGTTCTAAATTGTTGCTGCATTGTCTTCTGAGGGTGGACAGAAGTTTGTCTGCTTCTTGAGTGAAGTGGAAAGTTTCTGTTTTGATTGTTTGTAACTGCTTTATTTCAAGCACTACATGCTTAATTAGTAAAGTATTTTTTTCCTGAAATAAGTCTGAGTAAGTTTCACAGGAGGAACTTCTTGCTAGCCTTTTTTCTTCTTTTCCCAGTTACGAAAGCAGCCCATCCAGCATTTGTTCATGATTCTCATGTCCATGGGTCGAGAATCCAGACCTTTTAGCTCAGTCTCTTCCTTACTGAATGTCTTCACTTGCCAGCTCTTTCTTTTCAGTATCTTTCACATTATGTCTATTGTTCAGGACAAAGTAGAGGGATTTTTTCCACCCTACAAAGACTGTGTTTCTTTCCTCATTCTCAAACCCACTACAGCACAAGGAAAAACATCCTCGCTCTCAAAGTTTTCTTTAATTCTGAGCAAAGCCTAATTGACTAGTGACACCCCCGCCCCCCCAGTTTCCTTCACTGTGGTGTACTTTACATAGTGAAACTGTAGAAAACCATTCTGTATAACAGTATACTTATTTTCTGTTCCTTTGGGTTTTTCTTTTGAAACATGCTCGAGCTTATAAGGGTAATTTATGAACTGTCCTTCCTGTAGAAGCACCGTAGATCTTTTTCTAGTCATGTTTCATTGCGAATACTAAAGGTTTAAGTCAAATTGTGTCTTATGGATTGCTTTTGATTTGTGCTTTCTGACACTTAGCCAACATTATTATTTTCACTGGGTTTGGGAAATTATAAGTGACATTAATAAAAAAATTTTACTAGTGATTCTTAAGAAGAGAATTCATCACACACTTGTTCTCACACTGGAAATATTTTATACCAGAAACAAAATAAACAATTACAATGGGGNTTTTTTTTTTTTTTAATTCAAGTAGGAAGTTAGTCATCAAAATACATTAGGAACACATCTGTTCAGATAAAAGATGTCACATTTGTTTTCCTACTTTGGAATAGGAACTTTCCAGCTGCAGTAGTTCTTGTTTCCTTATCCAAGCACGCAATAAAATTTTTAATGCATGATTGAGAAATAATAATCTTTTTTACCCCAAAATGAAAAAGCATAAATCCGACTATGAAAAAAACTAGGGGGTGTGTGTGTCTTAAAAAGTAGCCTATTCTTAAAAGCTTTAAAGGTTATCTTAAAATACACCTTCATGATTAAGATTTGAAGTATGAGGACTTTTAAGGGCCAAGAACAAATAGTAAACCCAGAAATCCGTCTTTCCACTGATACGTATCTATTCCTATAATGATTATGAGAGAACTGACCTTAAATAAGGTTTTCTTTCATGGCTAAATAGTATCCATATGTTTGTTACACCTAATACCAAATACCTCTGTGATTTTCTTTTTGTTGTTTTTTTGAGAGATGTTATCTAGGCACCAATCAGAGGACTGGTGGTTGAAGGTGGTGAACACATATTTGTAGGCAGAATGCAAAATGGAACGAAAGAAGCGGCGTGCTCAGTGTAGCCTATCCCAGCGTATACTGGGACTGTGGCTATATCCCCATGAGAAACTTCCATTAAACAAAATTACTCTTTCTTGATTCCAGAATAAGAGAACTGGTGCTGAACTGGTAAGTTTAAGGGCTGATACCTCATAGCTTTATGTAGTTACCAGTAATGGTAACTAGTTATGTGGAACTGGAGCTTTATCTCAAAAGAGGAATGTTTCCTTGGTCTGAACAATTCTTCTGCCCACTGCACATCACAAGTGTTTTCATCTGAATTTGTACAAAGTGTTTCTAGAAGTGTTAGCTTTAAACTTTATTTCACACTGAGCCAGCTGGCTTCATAGAAACTTTAAACTGTTCAACTTTAGTGTCAGAATTCCCATTTAAAACAACACAAAAAGCTTCTGTAAATTGATATCAACATGTGTAGTTGGTTACAATATAAAAACTTAATTTGGAGTTACTTGACTTACATTGTCATTGGAAGTTGTGGTATACATCGTTACTCCATGAGTCATGCTAAGTTCGCCCTAGGTAAGCCTAAAGAAAAACGGAAAGATACTATACCATTCCTGTTTTCTAGCTGATAAAATGTCACTGTATGAATTTATACTTCTGCTAGCTTTGCTTTTTGAAGAGATAAAAATACTGTGGAGCACTGCAAGGTATTAACAAAACAGTTCGTACACCACCAGTGTCTTTGTTAGTGGCTCCTGCAGCTCATGGATTAAAGCATCTTTTAAGTGGTCACCAGTTTCAGTGCTTTTCTATGTCAGTGCCAGTAATTTAAATACCATAGTATAGGAAAATATGAGAATTCTAATGCCAAACACGCTAAATTTTTTCCTTTGAAATTGCACAAACAGTTCACCTATGTTGTATAATTTATATTGGTTGCACTTACTGTAGCAATAAAAATTTTAAATAAAACTTTTTCCTGATATGATAGTTTGTCTTCATTTGTAATGAAACGTTGTTTACCACATCCAGTTCTTCAGAAAGAAAGCATGGCTCCCAGGCCAGCAGTTAATTTTACATGCCTATTCTGCTCCACAGAGCAAAAGCTACCAGATGTTTAATAGATATCTGGTCCCATCATCCATAGAGTTCTGTGGCCTACAAGGCTCTGCTGATTGCACGTATCTTTAAATCTTTTCAGAATTAAACATCTGAGTAAAGTATTTGTGGTTTTTTGACATATGATGCTAGTCTAGACATGCTTTTACCATTGTGTGCATGCCGTGTCAAACAATCAAAACCCACTGAATTTCACATAGTGTAGGTTGTGCCTTTTAGACTTCCTCTGGGCAGGGGGTTCCAGGACTTCATATTGATTACAGCAGTTCATTCCTTTGTGCATATTAGTTTACTGCCCAAGCAATTTCAAATCTGTTTTTTGGGTTTCTCTGTGCAGACTGTATGAAACAAATTCTAGCTGTATCCACAGGTAACAGTGTATTCACATGTTTGGTCTGGAAGTGAAAATCAGCTACCTCAATCTATACAGTTAAATGCAAATCAAGTAATGGAGAGTTAGGTATCTGCGTTCTTCTGTGTAGTGATCTCTGGCACTATGGATCACTTATAAATTAACTTTCATCAGTTAGATTGGCTGAATCATACTTGCAAAAGTCTAACTGATTATTTAGCTGTTATATTTTGCTTTATCCAACACTTATTTCCTGAGGGGGAAACTCTTTAACGGAAGTACATACTTTTTATGTAGTTCAACATCTGTGGTGGTAAGAAAGGAGAGAACCCTACTTGTGTCAGGGTAAGAGTGGTATAATTTGTATTAAAAAAATGCTTATGTAGCTTATGTAGGGCCAATTAGCTGTTGCAGTGTCTGCAGTTCTTTCGCATGATTATCTGTTTATATGCTGAATCTTTGCAGTATTGTTAGACCAGTTTTTCCATAACTGGGTAACAAATCAGACAAGTCTTCTTGCAAATGTTTTCTTCTTCTCTTTCTCCGTAAAAGGATATGTGTACTTCTGGCAATCTCTTTCATAATGGGTAATAACTCTCTTGCCATGTCTTCAGTGTGATAGATGCTCTTTTCTATTCCTATCATCCCATAATTCAGAGAGTCTGTAGCAGAAAAACCTTAAAAAAAAATACCACTTGTATCAGGACTTCTGTTAGTAATTGGTAAAACATGTTCTGATAGATATAAAGAAAAACAGAAAACATTCACTGTTTGATGCAATTGACTTATATCAGTTAGAAGGGATTGCTCAATGTCATTTAGTATAGCCTCCCAACTGGATCTGGTTGTTCAGGGCTCTGTCAACTCTCCAATTATGGATGTAACACAGTGCTTCTGGTCACTCAGTTCATGATGAAAAAAAATTTCTCTACATCTGATTGGAATTTTCCATTTTACAACTTCTGTTGATTGCCTCTTGTCCTGTCCCTGTGGCCTCTCAGAATAGTCTGACTTTGTCTTCCCTATACCCTCCCATTAGATAGTTGAAGACAGCAGCCTGCCCTACGTGACCCTGCTTGAGCAGGAGGGTTGGACCAGATGACCTCCAGAGGTCCCTTCCAACCTCAACCATTCTGGGATTCTAATGCTGGGCCCAGTACTTCCATGTGCTCACAAGTTCTTAATAAAGGGGAGTAACCGCTTTGTTTGACTTACTGGCTACACTCTCGCTAATCCAGCCCGGTACGCAGTTGGCCACCTTTGCCAGAAGGGCACATTGCTAACTCGTGTTCATTTTGCTGTGTGTGAGGACCACCATGTAATTTACAGCACAGCTGCTTTTTAGCCAACCTACATTTTACTGCTGCATGGTGGTTATACTGTCCCATGTGCAGGACTTTGCATTTGCCTTTGTTCAATTTCATGAGGTTGCAATCGTCTCTTTTCTTCAGCCAGTTGAGGTCCCTCTGAAGAGCAGTCCTGCCCTCCAGCTTATCGGGTGCTTCCCCATGTGTTATCATCCATGAAGCTGCAGAGTGTGCACTCTGTCCCAATGTTCCCCTTGTTAGTAAGGGTATTAAAGAATATTAAAAGATGTTACAGAGTGGGTAAAGACCCACTTTTGGTAACTGGGGGATGCCCATAGTAACTGGCTACCCATTGGACTTTGTATCACTGTTCACAACACAGTGTGTCAGAGTGCAACCAATTTTCCATTCACATTATCATTCACTTATCTAGCCTGTGTCTCGTCGATTTTGTTACAGTGATATTAAAGGAGACTGTGTTGAAAGCTTTGCTAAAGTCAAAGTAAACATCATATTTTGTTCTCCCTTTGTCCACTGAGCCAGTCATGTTATCACCAAAAGCAATTGGGTTGGTTAGGCCCAGTTTGTCCTTGATGAATCCACAGTGGGCATTTTCAGTCACCTTTTTATATGCTCAGAAATGACATCCAGGAGGACTTGCTCATAATGCTCCTGGGACCAGAGGCAAGACTAGAGTGGCCTGTAAAGGTCTGGTTCCTCTTTGCTGTCCTTGAAGATGGCCTTTATCCAGTCATCGGGAACATCTCCCAATTCCCATGATCTTTTAAAAGAGCAGCCTTGCAATGAAATCCGCTAACTCAGATGCAGCCTGTTTGGGTCCACGGACTTGTATATGTCCAGTTAGCTTTAGAGGTTCCCGATTTGATCATCTGTTGTGGATAATGCTTCACTCCCACAGACTCTGTTACTAAAGTGAAGGGGCTAGGAAGCCTAAGGAAAAATCTTACCAATAAAAATGGAGGCACAAAGGCATTGAATACTTCAGACTTCTCCGTTTCTTTTATCACTAGGTCCCTTGCCCTGTTAAGCAGTGGTCTCACCTCTTCTTTAGTCTTTTTTTTTGCTGCTGGTATTGAAGCATTCCTGATTTTTGCTTTTCACATCTTTATCTAGTTGTGGCTTCAGCTGAGCTTTGGCTTTTGTGTTTGCAGATCTGCAGACGCGCTCCCAACTCCTGTTTCATAATTAGTGTTCATGAGTCTTCAATAATCATAAATAATTGACAACTGCATGCTAGATGCTGAACTGCAATGACTCGGCATACCTTTGATGTTAACAGAGCCATGTGCTCTTGTGGTTTCACCCAAAGATCTGTCCTCAAGTCCTAAATGATTTTTAAGAAAGCATTTAAGCATATGACTAAGCTTTGATTAGAAAGACTGACTAGATCATCAGGTTTAGTCATCTGCTATCAAAGTATGTCATATGAGTCCATTCACATCCTTTCAAGAAGTTATTTCAGGGTTTTTTTCTCCTTTTGCTGCTACTGGAAGCATCTTTGGGAACATTCTGGCTGTAGTAGACAACCTTCCAATTTCTGACATAGCTTCTTTCTGTTTAGTATGCATTTCTTCTTGGGGGTCTAAATTATCCTTTAATTTAAAAACTCTTATCTTCTGGCATTTGGTGTTCTGATATTTACAGAGAGCCCAGTCCTATCCCTTCAGGCTATTTTGCTGTGATAAACAATCCAAGGTGGTTTAAGCTGCTACAGACAGATAGAATCTGGATTCCCCTGTGGATGCCAGTGTCTCCCATCTCCATTTTAATTACTCTTTCTTGGATATGAATGATAGAAATCTACACCCTACTCCAGATAAAGTCTCTTTAGTGCCTGAAGAGAGTTTCAAATGCTTAAAATTATGCTTGGTTTGAAATCACTTAAGGCCATTTCATTCATCGCTCTTCACTAACTTGTACATTTGTGGTCATATGTCAATAGTGACACCTCTAGATTTAATTGAAAAATCTGTAAAATTTTGTCACTGCTTCTTAATACTACATTGTTGCTAAATATGGCGATACGTGGTACTAAGTGTCATAATTTTTAGTGAAAATGGGCAGTAAGGCAGCATTACATAATCCTTCAGTCTTAAGCACTGAGCATTTCTATATAAATTGACCTGTGGATGTATGTGTATTTAGGGGTGCAGACATAAACATTGTCTTTCTCATAACACTGCAGACAGTGAGCCTTTGAAGCAGAGAAATACATATTTTTAATCTTGTATTGGAAATTGCTCAGTGCAGCCACTTCATTTGTATAAGTACCTTGATAAAGTGTTTGTAGAGTTTTTGAAAACATTTACTAATTAAAATGAGAGGACCTAGAAAAATGAAGTAGAAGCAAAAGCAAAAGCATTGTAGCCCTTGCATTCTTTTATTTTTATAAATATTTGCATTTTGATTACACTGTACTTAATACCACATGATGAAACGTGATATTGGATCAAAGCTGTTGCTGATGCTGTAGCTGAGACTTGTTTGAAATGGCTGATTTATTGGTAGTATTCCATTATACTTCATAGTATTGGGTTACAGATTACTTTAGCTGAGTATGTTCCAGTTAGCTCCAAAGAGGAGTAGGTGATACTCTCCAGCATTGTGGACAAAAGAGGCTTGCTACGACACAGAGCTTGATGTATAGAGCTGGTGAGGAAAGAGTTGTAAGAATGCCTAACATAAATAAGTTACTCTGATATTCTCAGAGTCTAAGTACATGTAGGCTAGATGATAGATAGGTGCTGGAGCGTGTCCAGAGAAGGGCAACAAAGCTGGTGAAGGGCCTAGAGAACAAGTCTTATGAGGAACAGCTGAGGGAACTGGGATTGCTTAGCCTGGAGAAAAGGAGGCTGAGGGGAGACTTTACCACTCTCTACAACTACCTGAAAGGAGGTTGTGTGTGGGGGGTGTTGGTCTCTTCTCCCAAGTAACAAGCAATAGGACAAGAGGAAACAGCCTCAAGTTGTGCCAGTGGAGGTTTAGATTGGATATTAGGAGAAATCTCTTCACTGAAACAGTTATCAAGAATTGGAACAGGCTGCCCAGGGAAGTGGTGGAATCGCCATCCCTGGAGGTATTTAGAAGATGGTTAGACGTGGTGCTGAGGGACATGGTTTAGTGGTGGTTTTTGCAGTGTTAGGTTTATGGTTGGACTTGATGATCTTAAAGGTCTCTTCCAACCTGGGTGATTCTGTGACAATAGCGTAAGGTGGGGCTGAAAGCAGCTGGAAAACTTGTACCTGACTGGCGCTGGTAATTACTCTAAAACTTGTCAGGTTTATCAGCTTTGGTTCTGCAGGGATTTATCCTGTGTCTGCTGTGTATTATTATTTGTCATTAAAAATCTGGATGATGGAACACAATATGCTCATTTGTTTGCTGGCAATGCTACACAGAGGAGGAGCAACAGATATTGGAGGGTAGGGTCAGAGTTCAAAATTAACTTGACAGTTAAATGGTCGGAGGAAAAAATTAATTCATAATCCCAAAAAGGATGTGGTGAAGGGGAGAATGTAGGCAGGGAAGACAGCAAGGATGATGCGTGTTACAGCAGTTTCGGTAGTAGGAGAAGATATATAGACTGGTGTAATGTGCATGTCTGTTGGTTTCACCACTATAAGTAAGAAATCTTACCTAAAAACACACTGGTGAGACAAGGAAGTATTACTTTTATTTTTGGTGTGGTTAACTGAGGAACAGAGCTCAATAATTTTTGAGTGTGAAATTTGAGAGCCTCATCACCTGTTTTATAGTCATTAAAATTTATGTAGTTTTTAAATATTTAGTATATAGCCTCTGCTAACTAAACTTGCACCTTTAATTTAGAGGTCACTTCTTTTGAATATCCGGCTTCCCACATGTTTCAAATTACACAGCCATGAAATAAAGGACTCCAAAGTTGTGGGGTTGTGAGTTGATCTGTGATAGAGACAAAGATAGAATCTCCCTCTCCGTGGCAGCATTCAAGTATTTGGACTAAAGAAATGCTTTTTCTCCTTAACCCTTCCAGTTCTTGTCTTCTGTACAATTTCACTCTCGTGTCCTGCTGATAACAACCTCCTCCAGCCTTTGAGTTTCCACACCACTATCCCAAGATCCTTGCTCATTCATAAAGAGTTATGCAGTACTTAATATCAGAATGTATGTTAATACATTTGTACATAAATGCTGACAAGGTTTGATGGCAACCTAAATTCTGGAATTTCTTAATAGCTAAATGTTTAACTTTTAGAATCATAATATATTTTAATGTTATTTTTATGTAATTTCAACTGAAGTTCTTAACATATGAAGTAGCCTAATATTCCTGTGAACTATGGTGGTACTATATTTTTCTTCATACACTGTAAAAGAAAATATCTAAATATTAACTCTTCTTCTTTTCCATATCAAATTGTGAAGAACAATCCTCACCACCTCCCAGGTATCACCATGATAACTGATGGTCCTGCTTGAAAGTCACAATCTTCTGGGAAGTCTGAAGTTACTTGGACAGTGTATGCTGAGTTATCTTCTAAACTGAATGTTTTCTTCGATTAGGAACTCTTACGTATTTCTCATGTAGCACACTGGTTTTAGAATATAAATTTCTGTAGTCATATACAATATAGTTTTTATTTCTGTAGCCTTGTATAATATGAGTAACATGTCGTAGAGTCTTGAGAACGGCTTGTGCCTAGTCTTGTTCAATTAGTCACTGTAAAATTAAGTGACTATTTTAGATTAATGCTGGATATTTAGATATCTTTATCAGCATTGTTCTGTCAGTGTTGTTTTAACTCACTCTTATTTTTCTCCACCTCCCCACCTCTGTTGTTTAACATGATGGGTAGTGGTTGTGCACAGAATTAGGAAAATAAGCCTGTACCAAAATTAACATCCTGAAAGTAATAAAACTTAATAGAAGCCACATTTCTGATGGACTGCTTGTTAACAGCAATCTATAGGATCACTGCAAATGTATCATGTTACAGATATCTCATTCTTAATCCGTGTAGGTTCAGAAAGTTGGTTTCAGAGGCAGAGGAAGGTAATAGGGGCAGCAGCGACAACTGGAGACAGGGGAAGAATCTTGTTGATTTACATATTTTATGGTATTTTCACGTTACTTACAGAGGAATTCAGTGATTCTAATCTGTTGTTTATTACTGTAAATGGCTTATTTGATTGTCCTTATTCTTTCATAAATAATTTTATATTGCAGTGACTAGTTGTAGCTGACCTACTGGTGATTATACAGTCCATGCGAAAGAAGAAAGTAAATACTAATGCCACCAGGATACTTGCTTAACAGAAACCAGTGCTCTCCAGCCTGAAGGTATGGAGACTGGTCTTTAAAAAAATACTCATTTAGCTGGAATCTCTAATGAAACAAAATACTTGTGTCTGTGGTATAACATACATGTACTTTTCTTAAGGGAAGCACAGAGTATTTGACTTGTATTGATTTCTCCGCCTCAGTGACTCCTCCATTAAGCTGAATACATGCTGTATTTTGGGCCAGGTCTTCAGTTGGCATTATTTGTTATACCATTACTGGCTTTTCCTTACACCAGTTAAAGTGCTGGTCCACCAGCATGCTACATTTTCTCTCAGTCCCTCCTGTAAACATTTTGGAATCTTCTATAACCTGAAGAGATTGAGTTATGTATGAGGCCAAATTACCATAAAAATGAAACATGTCCAACAAAATAAGTTGGTGTTTTGTTATTTTTTTTTTCTAAATGGTAATGTTATTGTGTTCAAAAGTTGAAATGTAAGAAAGGTGAAGAGAGGATAGTCGCAACTTTTCATTTATAACATCCATTTTGTTCATGCAGTAGAACAAAAGTGTATGTGAAATAGGTCATTCATTAAGACTTACTGAGGACTTCACCCTGTATAATAACCATGATGCAGAGGGTTTAACATTCCGCATGAATTATAGTGATAGCATACATTATATATATACATAGTATATAGTGATATAATTGTTTAAGCACATTATCAAAGTTTCTAATAAAAGATTAAGCACTGTTAAAGCTTTGTGAGGTAAAAAACCCTTTTCTCGTTACTCCCTCACTTCAAAATTGTAAGGAGAGAACTTCCTCCCCTCTTCTCCAATGATATCAATGTTAGGAACAGCTTTGTGTTTTGGGGTTGTCCTCTCCAGCTTTCCTCCTTGAGACAGCTTTACTTGAAATAAGCAAAACCTTCCTCCGTGGACTGCTGCTTGCTATTTTCATACCTGAAATAACATGTGAAATATAATTTGTGTGTTGAAGAACTGTTATAATTTTGGGAGATGATCCTTTTCATGCTAGTAACAAACAATGCAATTTTATATTATGCCATAATTAAATCGTGAATACAATAGATTTAGAAATCCGCAAGTTAAAATTAGCAAACTCAAATATCAATTCTCAAAAGAATGATTGTATTGATAGGTCAGGAAATAAATATATGAAGCAGAAGGAATGGAAGAATTCCCCTCGGTTGCCACTTGGGCATAAAGGCTGTAACCTTTTTTGTCTGATGTGAGAAGCTTTCAAACTTCCCCATCTCAATGAAAATTCATTTTTTCCCATTTCAGAGTTGTCAAGTCCACCAGCAGAATAAACACAAAATGGGATGCTTGGAAGGAATCTTGGAGTACAGGTGGGACTCTCTTCCTTCAGCTTTAGGGATCTCGAGTAGGAAATGCCAGTGGCAGTGGGATCAGTCCACCCTCTCTGGCTTAATAAAAGTGAGAGAGAATCTCTGGTCTTGCTCCTATTTTAAAGGCATGCTTCTGGCAGCAAAAAAAAGAAAGGGCCTTGGTAGGCTAGAGAAGAAAATACACATTAAGCTCACTGCTATGTTTGTGTTTAAAATAGATGTATTTTTGAAAGTGGAATAAAAATACGCAGACTAGTCAATTGACAAACATGACAATAACGATCAAGTTTCTGAAAGAAAAAAATTGCAAGGAATAAGACTGTAATTCTACACAAACAACTTTAGGTCATAATTTCAATTGAAATAGGTTATTAAAATGATGACATTTTAAAAACTGTACTTGGATAAGGAAGTATGGGACTAGACTTCTGCTGTGAGCTCATCTGGCCTTAATTGTCCTCATGCATGACAATGATGCCAGTATATAAGAAGAGAATGGTTTCCGAGGCCAATCCAAGGCTATGTGTACATTGTTGTGGAGTAGGGTTGTTGCTCTACTCTCCAACTTGTCTCCAACACTTGGAGACAGAAGAGAATTTATTGTGTCAAAATACTGAGGTAACAATAACAAAGTAAAAACATTGCAGAGGAAGATGGATAATAACCTATCCTACCATATCAATGGATGTCTCCTGTTATTCACAAACCTACTTCTTTCTTTTTCTTTTTTTCTTCTTTCTTTTTTCTTTTTCTCTTTTCCTTTGTTCTTTTTCTTTTTCTCTTTTCTTTTTCGTCTTTCCCTTTTTTCTTTTTCTCTCTTAACATGATTTAGAGTTATCCATAAAAATGTCAGCTATCCTTATTTTTGACACCCTTCTTAATTCTTTCCTTTGGTTTAGATATAAATATCTATTAAACTTGCTTCAACAGTGAAGAAAGATTAATAAGCTCTTTATGTATCACTACTTGCAGTTCACTATGAAACTGCTGTTGTGCAGCCTGATCAGCTATTTCTGTTGGCACACAACAGAGCTGGAGTTTTGCCTAGAGTAGCACAATCTTTTTACTCGCTGGAGAAACAGCTAGTCACCACCTCAGCTATATGATACTCTGCCTACTGCTATGCATAGTTACTCACTGCTTGTGCTAGTGCCCACACCTCTAAAGCTCTGTGATGTCCACACTTTATCGTTTCTTTTCCTAGCACTTCTCTGTATTCGAGGTTTTTACATGTTTCTGTTGGTTTCTTTCAGCTTCATACTCTCGATCGGTGCCTGACTTGACTACTTGCTTACAGTTGTCATGCCAACTCGCAAGCCTGGAAACTCAAGTAGAGAGAGGATTTATCTTTTTTTTTCCCTTTTTTTGTGTCAAGTACTCACTTCACAGTTACCAAGCTGCATGAACCGAATGCATAAGTATGGCAAACAACTTTGGTCTGACACTTAAATTTCTAAATACCCGTTTCTGCTTCATGAAGACTTTTTTCAACCCTTTCTTAATCCTTGCTGCTTGTACGCATGCTGAAAATTAGGAAAATTAGAAAGAGACCAATGAATTGGGGAAGCAATTTTATAGACTAGTCATTGCATTTTTCTTATTTAAACAGAACTGCAAACATATTTCAAATACCCTACATAGAAGTAATTTTTAAAAACTCCATGAGTCTGTTCAGTCTTTCTGAAAGTTAGATATTACTGAATTTGATTAACTTTTCATGCCAAGTCATTCAGTATTTATGTGTATCAGCTTTCCAAATAACCAAGTGAAAAATACAGGAGAGGTACAGGAAATTAAAAATGCAAACTCTTAACTCCTTGTACCGAGGTCGTATGCCATCATTATTCCTTGTTAGTAATGTATGTAACAAAGACGTAGTTCTGTGAAATAACTGCTGTCCAAAATAAACAGCAGTTTTACTAGGTTTGCTGTAATTGACAGCTACATTCACAGGTGAATTGTGTTGGAAAACGTAACATGTTTAAAGGGAATTGCTTTAAAGAGGAAGAACATGGAAATTTCATCTCGGACAATATTGCTCTTTGGAGATTCCTGTAGGTAAGTTTGTTCTAGGTTTCACAGGAACCACCTGTGTGACTTGTGTAATATTGCATCTAACATGTGTCTTGCTTTTGTCAAGTTCAAAAATTGTGATTGAAGATATTTCATGTATAAATACTGACCGTAATTGGTTACAGTTCTTATTTGAAATTGAGCTTTCCCGGCTGCAGGAACATGCACTGAGAACATGCATTTATTTTGCATGAAGGACTTCAGAGAATCAAACAAACTGGCTCAGCCTTTTCACAGTTGGTTAATAGTAATTTCCTTTTCTTCTGCTGTATCAGCCAAGTATGTTTGCTTTAACTGAGCCCGTTCTGAAGTGGAAGGCTTTTATATCTCATTGAAAAAGGCAAGAAACCTCAGATATCTAAAGAAGCTTTAATCTAGGAGGCAGCAGTTGTGGATCAGGGTTCCACAGCTATATTAAACATTATCCTACACTTGGGCCACCTTGTAATAGTCTCAGATAATTTCACTCCAAATACTGGAGACTCTGCAGTTTATCTAAAGCATTGACTTTCTTCTAGCTGCAGCCCTCTAACAGAAGAATCTGTGACTTGCGTTGGCCCTTTGTAAGGACAGAGGAGTAGAGGGAATTGCATTGGTCAATAACTGCAGGTCTTAGTCATTGTAGGTAGCTGTGCAATAGATGTTTAATCTAAGAGGATCTAGAGACCGTCTGTAGCTCTTACCACCACACACTCTACAAAAGCCTCTAAAAAAGGCCCAGAGTTATAAACTGCCATATAAAGAAAGATGAAGCATTGCGAATGTCTTGGGATCCTGTGGTAACGCAATCTTTGATCAATAGTTTCTGCATGATCTTTAGAAGTATATATATAGTGTATATGTATAAGTATATATATAGCATGTATATACATGCTACAGGCAAAAAATCCCCAACACACTTCTCTTTCTGAACCTAATTCAGGTGACTTGTTTAAGTGGGCACGTGAGCAAGGTGAAACAGGCTGTCCTTGAGAGGTTTTAATACTTTGAGGAGCACCAGCACAGCCCAAGTTGTTTATTTCTTCTTGTGCTTTCCATCCTAATACTTGCTAATGATGAGACAGGATATAAACCACATAAAAACAGATGATCAAGCTGCAAAATGACCAAGAAACGTTGTTTACATTCTGCATCTGCCAAGAGGAAATAAACTCTTGGTCTTCTATGCTAGGAATGTAGCTTGAAAAGCAATGTCACTTTCACATCATCTCCCTGGTACTTCCTTGATACTGCATTTTATGCAACTTTTCCTAACTAGATTTATTGTGAGAAGATCCTGGGATGGGAGGAGACAGAGCCAATTAGAAGAGCTAATCAACTGGAATGCTGAGAACCATTGCTTTGGAGGCCTCCCATCCATGCGGCACCATCAAATGCACTTTGCTGAGGAAAGGACAACTTGTTTGTTTTGGCCATGGCTCATGTGAGCAGAGATAGCAAAAGGCCAGGGAATCCAACTGGATAAAGAACATCTGCAAATGGTGTTCTGTTAATGCGTATTCTATCCAAAGAAGCCTTGATGCTTGGTCTCGACGCTGGTCTTGGCCACACATGTTGCTTTGTCAGGTTCATTCAGAATCAGCTTTTGTTTTCTGTAAATAAAGGGGGTGTAGAGTCTGTTTCATGCTATTCCACAGTAACAGTGTAAACTATTTAGAAAAAAAAAAAAAAAACAAAAAAAAATTGTTTGGTATATGGAAATCCATTGTTGAACTGGCTTAAAAAAATAACTGTGGATTTTGAAGCTTAGTCAAGTCTTTTGTTGTTTGAATCTTGCCTGTATTTCTCTATGTTTTCTTTTACTTTAGTAACTAAAGAAGGTGGACTAATTTGGCAATCCATCAATAGAGTGTGAGAAATAAGATGCTGGATAGTCCGTGTAATATAGAGGCCAAAACATTAAATTTTGAAGAATATACTAGGTGTCTTTAGAGAGGAAATGAGGTCATATTGCTGCAGGAGGGGCTATTTCATGTTCTTTGTAAACTGTGATTTTGATCTTCTGAAGCAGAAACTTCTCCTTAATTATTCACTTTCATGGTCCTAATGTATTAATAATCATTAATAACTGGTTATTACAGTTGTATGATTTCTTCATTCAGCACAAGTGTTCATTCTGTTCAGTTCATATCCAGTAAAGTGGGATGAGCACAATCTTGAAGTTGTTTCCAGAGAGAAAATTATACACTATTTTGAGAAGGTAGAGTTGGAGAAAATTTGCATTTGGGACAAACTCACATTTAGTTCAATTGCTTGAAACCACAGGCTGAATTTCATGTCCTGCACAGATGCTTTGCATCGACTCACTGGAACTGATAGCTGATATCACGTCCAAGAAGGTGTTGTTGCAGTACCTTTTATGAATCTTCTGTCTCAATGATTCAACCCTTGATTTAGGTTATCTTCTCTGCAGCCTTTTTTTAGTGAAGAGAAAAAAAGATTCATCATTCATTTAATTTTTATGGTGTGGTCTCCAACAAGGTAAGCAATAAGTTGATGGCCAATATGTCACTGTCTAACAACTGCAAACATTTGTATCTACAGTGTCCTCTTATAGAAATTTGGATTGTTTGGTAAATTAAGATAATATGGAGATAATATTAAATTAAGATAATAACCTTTATTTATTTTTCTACAAATTAATTTACTCTTAAAGCTACTCAACATTTATACAATTGTTTCAAACAATTTTACAAATCAAAGAATTTTAATATGAATTATTACTTGCACAGTAAACCATAATAAACCAATCAATTAAGCTTTCTTAATTGACTTTCTAAACTGACTGCTCTTGGGTTAATGCAAACATTTTTTCTCTCTTTTTCGGTTGCTTATATATTCTATGTAATGGATCTGTGTGACTTGGCTGACAGTGAGTGTTTCTTGATTTTTTTTCTTGTCTCATCTGAAGTTCTTTGATCCTCTACTTTTATTAAACTGATTCTGTTAAACTGGTAGGGAAAGAACACACATGCTCTGTCTTGACACTCAGCGGCTGTTAAGTAGACCATGGTGCCATGTTTCTAGATCATGAAGAAGATAGAAGACAGTGAGATTTCCAATATCTTCTAATCTTTCTGTATAATTCGTGTTCTCCCCTCTGCTTTTTCAATATTAACATTATATTTAAATAATAAAAGGTCTTTTTTCTTCATGACTACACTGTATCAGACTGACTTGTCAGCAGCTTGGACGCTTTGGGGAAAAGAAAGCTTAAAATTGAAGAGATTTTGCTCTTTATACATTTATCACTAATCTGTGAAAATTTCATTTTGTAACAACACGATTCTAAATCAGCCTGTCAAAATGGTCAGATATCCTAAGGAGTAGCTGAATGGGAACCAACTGCACTGGTTTTCTGTCAGCTGGGAGTTCTAGTCGACCTAGAAAACATTTTCGTTGAATATGCCAGGCTGTTTTCCACCTGAGAAACGTAAAGAATCTGGAAGACAGTGTAGAATGGACATCATTCCACAATGACAGACCAAATAAAATAGTTTCTGATGAGATATGCTGCCTCTCCCCTCACCACATGAATTACTTCAGCCTGTGAGGATCTTGGGGAGTTTGTGAATTCACTCAGGAACTTTGCCAGTCTCTCTAACTCAAGATACATAAACTTGAGTCAAGATACATGGCCTGAAAATTTGCTGTTACGTCGAGAGAATAAGAAAAAATTTTTAAAGCATTTATATGAATATATTAAATAGTGAGTCATAACAAGTCAGTTTATGGCAAACTTCAGTTTACAGACTCAGACTGAGAGCCAAAGTCCTAACTCTAGAACTAACTATATTGCCATCAAAAATTATCCACGCTTGATAACCTCACAACTGCAGGAATTAGGGCTCCTATGTGTGCATGTAATGTTAAGTAGTTTTTGTAAACTATTTTGTATCTTTTGATAGATTAACTTTTTTCATCAATTTAAGCAGTTTCATCATAAGTCTGGGCAACTTCAGAAAGTGAGATGCAGACATTGTTCTCCCTGGCATTTTATCAAAGTAGAATTTTCATCAAAGAATAAATAAAGAAAAAAGGACACTTCCATCCACTTAATTACTGTCGTTCTCACTTTAATGATATTTCCACATGACAGTGTTCTCTCTAAAGGTCAGTCATAATTTCTCTGAAACCCTTGGAAGGGCAACTGATTAATACTCTCTTTGTAATCTTCGTTGCACTGGCTTCTTCCAGGCCAAACCTGTCTGTCACATCCAGTGTTTTTGCAGGCTGGCAAGGGGTAATGCATGTGCTCCATCTTGAACAAGTACCTTTGAGATGGTGGGGGGTGGATTAACACTAGTTCTTTAGCATCAAAAGGTACATTTTCAAAGTTAGTTACTCATTTTAAGAATATAAATTTTGGATAGTTTGATGATCTGATGCTAAATAGTGACTCGGAGTCAATAATTTGCAAGCACACCCAGTTTTATTACAGTCTTGGTGTGCTACACCCAATAACATTAGGATCGAAAAATGAAAAATTGCAACTGATAGTCTTTGATGCATTGCAATAAGGACAAGGGTTAGTCTTCAGGTTAGGTTACCATGTCAGGCTAGGGAAGGTTATGCCGTTGGCATTATTTTGGGGTTTGAAAAGAGCTTTTTGAGCTAGAGCTGGACCTGGTGCCAGTTGGCTTCCTGTCGTTAGTGTTTTCATTTCAATGGGGAAGATTTAATTTAAAGGGTAAAATATTTTTAAAGGCTAGAAGTCAAGCTGACGTGGTGGTTGCATCTGCATTACTGTGAGATTTAAAAGGGAATATATAAGAGTATTTTGAACATGTTTTAAATGGGAGCTAGTAAGCCATGCTTAGCTTTTGGTGTGGCAGGGGTTGCTGGTGAAGCATAAGGAGCTGACCTGCAGAAAGGCCTCGTGAGGGGCAAGGTGAAGGACCAGGTGATATGAATCACTGAGTCAGTGTTGCCGCCCAGATCTAGGTGTTATCAGTGTGTCTTTCAACGCCATCACCTGCGGAGTGGTGCCATTCAGAGTTTGACAGGGGTTGCTAATCTAGGTGTAGCTTTAATTTCAGGATTAGTGTCAATGTTGGGGTTCAGGCTGGCATGAGCAGGGAAGGCTCTGCAGCTTCTTGATCTAATCAGGTCAGTGAGGTTGGATGTGTGTTTTTGATGGTAGGGTGCAAACACTAGTCCTAAATGTAACAAAAGGCCCTTTCCTTACTCTCAGCCCCATAATAAACCCGAGAGCCCTGCTCGTCCGACCTGTAACATCATGCTTTCTGGCCCATCTCATCTGAGGGCAGCTCAGTGACAGGACTGCATGGGAGACCCCGGCCATGTGAAGACGTAAATAGGGAGGAGTGTTCCTGGTTACAAATAGTGTGCAAAGGATTTATTGCTGCTCATAACAGCCAGCCCTTGTGTTAACCTTCCAGGCTGAAGCTCAGGAAGAGGCTGCTGCTTCTCTCAAGGCTCACAGCTGAGGCATGGTTAGGTGATTTCTAAAACTCTTGAAGTTAGCTCATGGATCCTGTTAGGATTTTGGTTCTCGTTTGAAAGCAGTGCTGACCCCTAAGATAAAAGCAAGGACTCCTATCAAGTCCAGAAATACTTACAGCTACGTTGCTCTGATCGTCAGCAGCTTTTTGTAGACTCAGCAAGAAATCAAGTTAATCGGGCAACCCTGATCCTTTCATTAACCCTGAAGTCTTCCTAAAACTGTGCCGTATTCAGAGGACAGAGGATTAGTGTCACTCTTAATCACGACTCCAAGCAGAGCTTGACAGCTTTTCCAGAATCTGCAGCAACTTGGGTTTGCAAGCCAGTATCCCCTGCCTACCCAGGACTATGGTAAGGGAATCTGTAAACAACTGTCCACCCACCTCAAATTAAGTTGCCTCTCTCCAGCTGCAGGGATTGCAGCTCACCAGTTTTTATGAGCCCAAATTCTAGTGCTACACCCTCTCTGAAATTCATGTTTCAGCCTAAAATCTCATATGAATGTTGCAATTAAGAGCAGTCAGCTGGCTGTAGCAACCCTAAACACATAGTGGTGGCCCCATCTTTAGTAACCCAAACTCTCCCATCCATCCCAGGCTGGTCCTCTCCTACAACCTCTTTGCTCAAAAGAATGGTCACAAATCTTTCACTGCGTCTGCGAGGTGTTAGTAAGTAATTCAGTGCCTCCTCACATCACGGAGAGACACCCCTTCAGTGTTAATCAAGGGCAGAATCCTTCTGATTCAATAGGCGATTCTTCCCGGTGAGCTGCTTTTTAATGCATAGTACTGAATATGTCTTTTGCAGCCTACTGAAGTACAGAGCAAATTTGGCTTACCTCCAAAACACCACGCAACACAAAAAGGATATGGGTTGGAGTTTCTGAATTTCTTTGATTAGCTAGTAGAGAATTTTAAACTGGCAATTAGGAAAATATTTCAAATGCCTTTAAACAATACAAAGACTGAAATTATCTTTTTTTTTTGATGAGTGATTTATGCTATGCATCCAACTTGCTTTTAAGAATAGGATATCAGTGGCTTTTGAAAATTCCTCCTAATATTGTTAAGATACATTTTTTTAAAAAATGTATACTTTACCAAGTAGACATTTGCAAATTAATTATTCCTAGACCGTTTGCTCTGCTAAAAAAATTGAATGGATTAATCGTTTAAAAAAATGAGTACAGTTAACTCAGTACATACTAGATTGCGTACAGCTTCACCACAGCTAGATACATCTAGCATCAAATGAGATCTGAATGATTTGTCCAACTATATATAAACACGAGTAAGGAAATCTATTGGCTGATCTTTATTTTTTAAAAAAAGTAAAACCCACTAAAGTAAAATAAGGGAAGATCTGATTTACGTTACAGAATGACAGCTTTTGTTTAACCTCTCTGCTATGTTCTTGCCCTACAGCATGTATGTTAAAACCTGTATCATTTATGTTTTGTTGTATTTTGGCACAAAAGACTATAATCCAGAGTATTACCTTCAACTCGTAAAATTCATCTTAAAAAAAAAACAAAACAAACAAAACAGAACTTCTATTTAAATCATTTAATCTGTTTAATTAAACTCCACGAAGAAAATTTCTGTATATGACTTTCTAAGGTGTGAGATTCTATTTTCTGGAGATGTGTTTAAAAATTTATATTTATTCCCATGGGAAGATTAGTAGATTTATTAAAAAAACTCTGAGTTCCGGGATTTCTGACATTCACATGAAGAAAGGAGAAAATGCAGGAGGAGAAACATTACTGCATTAATTTGTCCCTCCACCTTGACACTGCGTAGGAAAACCTAGATTTCAAAGGGTGAGAGAAAGTTCAGGCTTCATGCTAAATCAGTTTTGGGCCTCGCTCCCAGGATTTGCCAGCTATGCCCATTTTTTTAGGACATAAACTGTAAGATAACGTTAACAGAAAGAAAACCACAGCCACCACACTCATTTTCCTTTGGCTGGAGGATCAGTTTAAATCCCCAGAGCGGCCAGTGCTGTATCCTTCCAGACAGCCCTCTCTCCCCTAATCCAATCACCACCATGACCAGAAGCTGCTAACTGTGCTGTGGATTTCCAGATTTTTGCCTTAATTGCCAGCCTGCAGGAACTTGAGGCAGGAGACAATGGCTGGCTCAGTCAGAGGGGTAAACATCTGCAGCCGCCCTGCTCCAGGCTCTGCTGCAAAGGGCCACCAGGAGAGAAGCCCCCAGCAGAGCCCACGTGCTTTGGCTGCAGTTGGCACCCTCGTGAGAAACGAGGGTAGCGGTGGGATGTGGTGTCCCTGCTTACGTTGGCTGTGACCCAAGGTTCCTCCTTGACCTCTGTGTTGCTGGTAAGAAGGGCACTGGCTGTAGGATGTGGCTATTGTATCAGAAACAGCGTGGCCAGCAGGACTAGGGAAGTGTGATTGTATCAGAAACAGTGTGGCCAGCAGGACTAGGGAAGTGATAGTCCTCCTGTACTCGGCACTGGTGAGGCTGCATCTCAAGTACTGTGTTCAGTTTTGGGCCCCTCCCTACAAGAAAGACATTGAGTGCTGGAGCGCACCCAAAGAAGGGCAACGAAGCTGGTGAAGGGTCGAGAGCACAAGTCTGATGAGGAGCAGCTGAGGGAACTGGGGATGTTTAGTCTGGAGAAAAGGAGGTTCAGGGGAGACCTTATTGCTCTCTACAACTACCTGAAAGGAGGTTGTAGCGAGGTGGATGTCAGTCTGTTCTCCCAAGCAACAAGTGATAGGATAAGAGGAAACAGCCTCAAGTTGCGCCAGGGGAGGTTTAGATTGGATATTAGGAAAAATTTCTTCACTGAAGGGGTTGTCAAGCATTGGAACAGGCTGCCCAGGGAAGTGGTTGAGTTCCCATCACTGGAGGTGTTTAAAAGATGTGTAGATGTGCCACTTGGGGGCATGGTTTAGTGGTGGACTTGGCAGTGCTAGGTTTATGGTTGGACTCAATGGTCTTAAAGATCTTTTCCAACCTAAATGATTCTATGATTCTATGACTGGGGACAGTCAGGAATTTAAATAAGACCAACAAACATCAAGTTGGTTGAATGACATCATTGTGGTGTGCCTCAGTGGATGTACTCCTGTTACGTACAGTCCCAATTAAAATCATCCTGACTAAAATAGTCTTGTCTCTGTTTTTAGTTGTATTAAGACTTGCAGGAGAGATTGCATGCTCCCTTGCATGCAACAGACCATATATATGCCAGGCAGAGGAAACTGCAGATAGAAATTGTTGCTTTCACCATGTGCCAGGTTTACCACGTGCAAGGACAGATGACAGGTTTAGGATGGTTGGCCTCTCTACGAAGGAAGCTACAGCAGCTGACTGACCTGCTGCCATGGTGGATCCCACGGGCCAGTGACGTGCTGTGCAGGGCAATGTTTCTTTCTGGCTTGTATTTACCTTCTGTTTACTTTAAGCTGTCTTTTGCTCTTTTATAAATAACACAATTTAAAAGGAAACTGAGTCTTTTTTTTTTTTTTTGCTGTAACCTGCCTTTTCCAGCAGCTGAATGAAGTGCCTCCAGCTGTCTTTTTCATACCCATTTCTCTATCCCTTCCTTCCCCCCAATACTTCTGACAACTATTATCTCCTGGCTGAACCTTTTCAATAGTTGTGATCAGTGCTGCTCTAGTGAAGAGTGGTCAGGTCTCCACAACATATGTCCTGCAGAGAAGCCACGATCATTATCAACATAAATACTATTGTCATTTATTGTGCTCAGCTCTCGACTGAATCCTAACAACTGTCTCTGGCGGCTTGCTGTCAGGAAGGCTTTGGAAAGTCCTTGAAGCACTTCTGCAGCACTGCATGTGAAAGAGCTGGAGGGAAAGTCCACACTGGACTTTTCCAACACAGAGCAGCATTGTCCCACACCTTAGATGAGCAACGGTCAACGTCCTGCAAGTGATGACTTCTAAAGTTTAACCTTATTTGTTAAATGGGTAAGCCTATTGTTTAGAATAAGTACTAAAACAATCAGTGGAAGTAGCCAGTCTCCCTAAAGGATATCATTAAAAATTTAATGGATTATTAAAAGGGCAGTATGTTTGTCCTGGGTCTCACCAAAAACAAGCTGTCACTGACATCCTTCCTTTTCTCAAAAAAAATCATTGCTAAGGGCAAGTCAGAGATTTCGAGTGAAGATGGCAGATTTTTTAAGTAAAAACAAAAAAGAATGAAATTTGTGCGTGTAATTAGCAACATCTGCAAAGAGAGAATTTATATTTATTTCTGTGATGCAGAAATAAAGATGACTTTACATTTATTTTTGTTAAAATGCTGCTATTTCTTTGTCTTTCTTTTCCCTTTTCTTCATTAGCTAGCTTTATACAAGTGGTTCCTTGTGGTTTGTCTAGGATATCGGTAAGCATGTACAATTAAGCCAGTGAGAGGAGTACTGCGAAACAGATGTGGACAGACCCCAGCATAACTGGGCGGGTGAACTGCTGGAAGCACAGAGCGGAGAAGGCCGAGTGCGTTCTTGTTTTGTGATCTCTGGCAGGGGAATGGAGTTGGCTGATAGTGGGTGTTTTGAACAGCCCTGTGGCTTTGTGGTAATACAGTGCAATATCATTTGGGAAAGCAGCTGGATTCCTGATGTGGAATTATTGTTCCCTGGCTGGGATGTGCTGTGGAAGCAGCAAGCTCTGCTCCAAAACTCAAAGGGCAACCTGCCTTGCATAGGGAAAACTGGAGAGCAAAGTCTGATAAGAGACGGCTTCCCTCCTCACGCAGATGGCTGGCAACTGCAGGAGATGGAGAGGCTCAATGTGAAGTGAAAGACAACCAAGACCTGTGGGGTGGGTGGAGATCCAGGAACCTCAGATTGATTTTGGAATAACGTCCAATGAGTGGAATGGGTGTCTTGGCTTACGGTCTCATCTGCAGTTCCCAGTAGCTATAGAAAACCAAACTGGAGTACTGAATTAATAAATAGCAACATCCCGTAATTCATATGTTAAGGTTTTTGCAACCAGATTTTGTGCAGATATTAAATGTTATTTGCATACTGAAACTATGAAAACTTTGTGGTTTTAGATAAAGCTGCATGAAACATTTCAGAGACATATTCAAGTTTTCTTCAATTTAAATTTTAAATGGAATATAACTACAGCAATTAGTTGCTTTTCTTTTACGACTATATCCTGAGCTTTCTACAATGGCTTCAGGGTAATAAAGATAGTGAGAATTTAATGGGAACTGACTCACATACCCAAGAGGAAAAGATGAAACAGCATCTTCAACGGTCAAACATCATTGTAAAACCTAAACCAACTGTACAGTTTAAAATAACAAATCCAATTTTTTATGAACCAAACAAGTGTTTCCTTTGTTGGCTCCCTACATCATCACTGGAAAAGAACCATTTATTGTCTTTTGCTTCTTTACCTTTTGCAAGAGTTAATGCAATGGAAGAGGATCCCGCTCTCTTTAAGGAAGAGCGTGCAAGACAGATTCACTTCTCTCTCCACCACAGAGAAGTCACCACTGACTCATAATCAATGCTTGCAAAGGCAATGTCTATTTTGTGTCAGCTGTGAACACTAGGCAATATAAAGACCCTTTTTATTTTCTGCTGCTTATTACTATGAAAAAGAAAATTGTGCTATTAAAAGCCCCTTTTTTCTCTGCCAGCACAAATGAAAGTGTCTTCTCAGCTATTTTCCATGCACCAGTGGCTTGTGCTTGTCCAGTGTGACCCTCACCAGCCGAAATGAATGCAGCAGTTCTTCATTCTGTACATACTAATGGCAGTGCATACCATGCTTTGAACGCGCTACATAGGCTGTTCATTGTGGCTACCCTTGTGGTGGTTGTGTCAGCTGCACCACTCGCAGTCTTGTTCCAAGACAGAGGAGTCCCTGGTGATTCAGCAACTAACTGGGGGAATTTGGAGCTTCAAAATAAAACTGAGGTCACCAAGAACTTGTTTGAAGTTTGTTAAAACCATCAACTTTAGATAAATGCAATAACAATCTTGGAGGGGGAGGTGAGGAGTTGCTTCCTTGCTCTATGAAGAAGGTCTTATTGAGGAACTAGATTGGGGTCAATCCTAGTTTTTCAGACTGGATCATATAATCATAAAATGTTATTTTACAGTAATGCCTATGAAACACCTAGTTAAGACTGCAGTTTTGTGCAGCAGACCTACAGGCATAGGTATTTATTTGGAGTCCAAGGCAGGTCTTTGGACTTCATTTGCAGTCCAATCTAAATGATTTATAGCAGGTCACTTCTATACAGTATCACAATATGGTGGGAGGATAATTAGTCCTGCCTCTTTTCAGAAAATTTTCAGCATTTGCTACAGATTTGCTTGCATGTTTTCTTCAACCAGAGACTGCAAAATAAGGACCGTGCTTTTTTTCTTGGTGCATGAGTAACCTAGTTGATTAAGTTGCATCATGTTCACATCCACTTCACGGAGTGAAAGAAGGAGCGAGAAATGGACAGCAAAAAAAATTGTAATTTTTATATTTTTATTTTACAGTAAAAGTTAAACTGCTAAGTTGCATTTCAAAGTGTTGACCACGCAGGCATTTGTGTTCCTCAGGCTACTCTTGGAAGCCTCAGCTGCTGCTGTAGAAGTCCTGGACGCACAGTAGGCAATCCAAGACAAAGTTCAGTTACCATGTGTTAGCCTGCAGGCATATAATCCCAATTTCATGAGCAACAGTTCAGGTGGAAAGCTACAAATCGTTTGGCATGTTAGTTTTTTCAGTGGCTGGACAAGAAGTGTTTATTTAACACATTAGGATTACAAAGGCTGTGAAAATAAGCAGGCTCACAATAAAAAATAAAACACAGATTTTGACAGAATGGACAACCCCCAAAGATATTTTAAATTCTAAATTTAAAAGGTGATATCATCAGCAACAATAAGCTACTGTTCTGCCACTTCCTAATTCGTGGAATTGTTTCCTATTTAAAATCACTGCTATCTTGAGAATGCAGAAGATGAGTCAATTACTATTGTATTTGACTACCCAAACAAAATCCTAGTATAGTTAAGCTTCTCTGAACTCAGCCTGTGGTACACATGATTGAGTATTTTGGTAGTGGAATTGCAAAAGGAACATATGCCAAGGATTATATTTGGGGAAAAAAAGGTGAATCTGACGATGACAAAATGTGTGCCCATCCATCTGTTGGGTTTGCACTCACATGTATCTAGCAAGAACTGGTATCAAATGCTCAGAGGGCCTATGCTGCCCAACGCAAACTGTCTACCAAGTTTTCTTTTCAGAGAGCTGTGCCTAAACAGCAAATGTGAATCCAGTTCCATGCTTTGCAGAGCAGTCATCTGCATTTTTAATTTAACAATGACCACAATAAAAATCAAGGTTTTCTTCCTGAGAAAGAGCTGCTGCAGCAATAATTATGCCAAATCTATTTAGCAGTTTGCAGATTGACTAATATGATGTAATGCAATGGGGAAAAGCAGAAATATTTGATTAGGATTTGTCGGTTTGCTACCTGTATATTTTGTCTTTAAAAGATCTTGCTTAGAAAGGTAATAAGCATTTGCTTTTATTTATTCCATTGCTTTGATTAAAATTCTGTACAACCTCCTCTGAAGTCATTACATACAGTAATAATTAGGCTTTTAAAATTATGTTGCAAATATTAAGGTTTGACAAATATCACGTTTGCCTCACTGAAATTTAACTAAACTCTCTAGGCAAAGGGATTTGGATTTGTTTGGGGGATTTTTGGTTTTGGTTTGCTGTCAGGTCAATATATCTAGTCCTGTTCTAGTTTGGTTTAAAAAACTAGCACTTGGAAGGTTAATCAAAATCCCATTTTCAATGTACAAATATAGCAGCCTATTACTCAAATATGCTTTAAAGTGACTTTGCCTCAAATGCTTTGACATTCCAGTATGTCCGTCTTTGCAAAGTGTAATACCTACATGTATTTTTTCTTATTTTACCAAGGTGTCGGCATGTTACAACTTTGCAAATATTTTCCATCTCTGTCATGTATTCCCACAAAAGTTGAATATTGCATGAGGTTATCTTTCTACCTCCGACTCCCTCCTTCACTTGAAAGGGTTAAAGTAGAATGGGGAAAGGTGCAGAAAAGGGCAGGGAGAACAAGGAGAAGAATGGAGCGGCCTCCACATAAGGAAGAGGTGAGCAAACCAGGTCTCTCCAGTCTTGAAAGAGAACAGTCGAAATACGATAGGCATCTAGTAAATCATGAGAGGCAGGAAGAGAGTGGATAGCAATTGGTTGTTCACCCTCTTCAATGCAAGCACTAAACCTAATATGAGGCAAAGTTTAAAAAAAAAGGAGGAGGTCCTCCATCTAACTCAGAGGCAGACTATGAATCTCTCTGTCTTGCGGTACTGTGAATACTGGAAACTGGTAGGGAGTCAATGGGAGACTCTGCAGGGATTGCGTAGATACTCCCTTTGATTCAGACAGTCCCTGAGTGATCAATGGTTGCAGACTGGGATAGCCCTTGCTCAGCTTCCACAGTCTTCCCTAGGAATCTGCTTTTGGCCAGTGTCAGAGGCAGGACATCGGGCTAGACTGGCCTTTAGTTTTACCCAGTTCCTATAATGTCAGTTGATGTATGACCTCATCAGATGTGCTAAGAATCATGTTATTATCAGAACTAGTGACTTAAGACGTGCGGCTGTAGCATGTCCTTAAATCTTCATGATCTCCTTTCCTTGGCCTCATCTATACAAGAAGGTTGTACCACATAGAATATATCATGAGTCGAGTCAGCTAGTTGTGCAAACTCCAGAAATGTACCTACACTTAACTGTGTTAAACCTGACTTCTCTCACTCCAGCTTAAGTTGGTAATATGCTAGCTTTGGTTCCTTTGAATACTGAGCTTGCACTGCATTGAAGATCAGAAACTTCACCGTACCCAGTTACTTGGACTTAGGTTTCCCTGCTCTTAATTTTACGACTTTTTTTTAAAGATAACCTTTCCTCACTTCTCGTTAACATACTGAGCATAGACAGTAAGCATCTCTCATACTGTAGTGTATTTTAAAGTTAAGAGCCAAAGGGTTTGGCAGAAAAAGTTTTCGTTTTGGTCGACACAAGCATGCGCTTCTGTTTTATGTAACTAATGCTAAAATGAAAGTCAGCAGCAATTACAGCCCATTTTTCCATTACCACACTCTAACCATTTGTAAAGTCTCTACAGATCCTGGTTTCATGGAGAATGCTTTTTTTGTTACTGCTCAACAATTGTATTTGATTTTTGAGCAGTAAGAAGACAGGATCTCTGCCAAAATTTTTAAATCACCTATATAAAAATGCAAAGGCCTGGATACAGAATTAAACACTTCTTATTTATCACAAACACATGTAAGTCTCTTTTTTCCCCTTTCTGCATGTTATGAAATGTTAGAATCTGTTCTCAACATATGGGTAGAAGCAGTGTGGTCTATCGGATAAATCACTAGGCTTAGACATCTGAGACCCAGATACTCTACCCTTGACCTTGTGACAGGCACCAGGGAAAATCCTACCGCATCTTTCTGGACAAGGTTTTCACCAGAAAAATGTAATGACAATAGAGGCAGCTAGAGGGTATTTATTTATGATTACATGGTTTATCTTATAGAAAGAATTAATTGCACGCTCTAATTTGCCAGTAGTTTCTGATAAGGCTTTCAATTAACTGGGTTTGCTTTTCTTTTCACGTACCTGCAGTTGGCTTATTCTGGTTTAAATTAGACCCACCTTCCAGGCTGCTAAGTACTCCAAGAGCACCAGTTGTCACAAAACCAGGCAGAAATGTGGGAGGTTGCATACACAGGAAGAAAACACAGGAGAAAAACTGATGGCTTCCTAAGACTTTGTTTTCCAAAGAGTACCTTATTGTGCCTAGCATTTTTGTTCTACCTACTGTCTATCTCCAGATACAAAACAGGAAAAAAAAAAACAAAAAAAACAACTTTAAAATTATATATGGTTTATAGTCTCTGCAGTAGATTAAACTCCGGGAAGGCTTAGCTGTGTTTCACTGTAAAGTAAGCAGCAATAGGGGACATTCAGGCAGGCTAAATAGTTCAACTAATCCTCCAGCTGCTGACCTACAGTAAATCCATGGGCCTTCAAAGAATCACTGATGTGACTGCGGAGACCCTCGGGGACAGCTGTAACAGAGATATGGAGCAATGCTGCAGGCTGCCGTGGGGCAATTCAGCACAGTGAGGACAGAGGTGCTTTAGCCACAGCAGAACGTACAATCATAGCATGGTTTGGGTTGGAAGGGACATTAAAGATCATCTAGTTCCAACCCCCCTGCCAGGGGCAGGGACACCTTACACTAACCAGATTGCTCAAAGCCCCGTCCAACCTGGCCTTGAACACTTCAAGGCTTGGATGGGACATCTGCAGCTTCCCTGGGCAACCTGTTCCAGTGTCTCACCACCCTCAAAATAAATAATTTCTTCCTAATATCTAGACTGAATCTACCCTTTTTCAGTTTAAAGCCATTACCCCTTGTCCTATCACTACATGCCCTTGTAAAAAGTCTCTCCCCAGCTTTCTTGTAGGCCCCCTTTAGGTACTGGAAGGATGCTATAAGGTCTTCCCAGAGCCTTTTCTTCTCCAGGCTGAACAACCCCAACTCTCTCAGCCTGTCTTCATAGGAGAGGTGCTCCAGCCCTCTTACCATGTTCGCGGCCCTCCTCTGAACTTGCTGCAACAGGTCCATGTCCTTCTTATGTTGGGGCCCCAGAGCTGGATGCAGTACTCCAGGTGGGTTATCACCAGAGTGGAGTAGAGGGGCAGAATCATCTCGCTTGACCTGCTGGCCATGCTGCTTTTGATGCAGTCCAGGATGCGGTTGATTTTCTGGGCTGTGAGCACACATTGCCAGCTCATGTTGAGCTTGTCATTAACCAACACCCTCAAGTCCTTCTCTTCAGGGCTGCTCTGAATCCATTCTCCGCCCAGCCTGTATTTGTGCTTGGGGTTGCCCTGACCCTTGTGCGTTGAACTTCATGGGGCTTGCATGGGCCCACTTCTCAAGCCTGTCAGGGCCCCTCTGGATGGCATCCTTTCCCTCCAGCATGTCAACCACACCACACAGCTTGGTGTCATCGGCAAACTTGGTGAGGGTGCACTCAATCCCACTGTCCATGTTGCTGATGAAGATGATGTTAAACAGCGCTGGTCCCAATACCAATCCCCGAGGAGCACCACTCGTCATGCACGTTTCTGTGTGCTGCAGTGTGATGCTCTCCTAGGGCAGGAGCAAGGGCAGGAGCACTCCCTGCCAAGGAGAGAAGGCGTGTAGCAGGGCAGCTGCTCAATATGCTCTGTGCAATGAGCTACTTAACAAATCTTTCCTGTTGGAGAGGGTCTGTCATCAAACAAAATATTCAAAAGGTATTTCTTTGACTTCCCAGAGGCAACGAACTGAACGGCCTTCAGCCAAGAGCTGCACTGTCTCTAGGTCGCAAATTGAATAGAAGAAGACAACTGTGTGGGTGGAGGGCAGAGGGGGCAAAAGGGGGAGCAGACACATGGGAAGCCCACAAGAGCAGGGCAGCACAGAAAGTTACGGACCTATTCTCAAAAGAGATTACTTCAATTTGCACAACAAAAAAATGTAGGTACAGACTAAATTCAATCCGAAGCACTTACAGATCCGTAGGATGCCTGTGCTCTCCAGGGCACCGTTTTTATGCCCCTCTGAATCGGATCCTGAAGGTCGCAGACAAAATTATTCTTTGCTTTAGCTATAAGACCAGTGTGTGCTCTGGCTGTTTTCTTAACCATTTCATGTGTAAGTGGAATGGAGTCAAATCAAGTTTCTTTTTTAACATGTTTAATTTTCTCATTACAACCAAGAAGCCACTACAGGCAATTTAAAGCATATTGTAGCAAGATGGAGTTCTGGAAGAATATCCTGAAGAAAAAGAACCACTTTGAAATGCTATTTGAGAAAATAAGTGTTTTCTCTTCTACCCTGACAAACTTGAACTCATCCCTAGCACCCCTCTGTATATATTTTGCTGTTTCTAAAAGAAGTCGCTGAAGAGATCAAAGAAGATATCGGTTGTGATATGAATCTCCATCTATTGCCAGCCCCCTTTGAGAGCTTGTTTTTCATATTTAAAGACATTTATTGGAGCATTTTGCCAGCTTCTTACTATGACCATAAGAGGCCTGACTCTCAGCTTTCATAGCTATATTCCAAAATTAGAGTGTTCACACAAACTGGCAAGTTTCCAGTTTCTGAAACAAAGTATGGTAAAATCCAGCACTGTGAGCTATTAGCACTTGTTCCCAACATCCAACGTCGAAGCCCTTCTACTGGTGTTCAGCTACCCGCAAAAGTTACCTGTACTGTGGTAAAGAAATTACTTACAGTTAGAACCGTAATTTGGTTAACACTAAATTTAACAAGGGCCACATGAGGTCATAGTTAAGAAGAAAAATATCACAGGAACCTTATGGATAAGCTTCAAACTAGTAAAGATCCTGGATTATTTTGATACTTGTATTTCCATTGTTAATTCTGTGATAATTTGTCTGGAGATGCAATGAAGAATTCAAAGAAGCTAGTGTGGATCTCATTGTTAAATACTTTTTTAACTGGGGACAAAGCTCTTATTTTAATTTGGAGCCAGAGAACAGTCCTAGTGAGGAAACATCTTGAGCCTCCAAGTTTCTTGCCGAATGCAGGAATGGGACACAGTGGGGTTATGTCCACAGTTGTGGGCTGTCTTCTGCCTTCTGCCCTCTGCCAGGGCTGTGTTGGTTAGCGACACTCAGCAATGATTTCTCTGCTTGTATCCTGAGACTAGACCCTGCCTTTTCCCAAACCAAGAAGATGCTGCTCTTGGCAAACACAGGGCATCCTGGTTTCCCTTCATTTTCAAGCAGAGGGCTCCTAAAGCCAGGTGGCCTCATTCAAATGCATCTTGTTCCCTGGGGAAGTGGTCTGTGTTTTCCAGAGTTGTTGAGAAGCCGCTTATCAGAAAACCACCTTAAAGAAGACCACAGAGAAGCAGTGGGTTAAACTCCCGATCCCAAAACATAGCTACAAAAGAGCACAAAAAACAAGATTCAAAGTGGGACTGATATAATTCACCTGCCCTAGTCCTCATTTAGTGGCACCTCCAGCAGCTTGAATCCTAAGGGATTTCTTGGATATAAATTTTTCCAGTTTGTACTCTTTCCAGTTTTATATCATCAGCAAACTTGTTGAGGGTGCAGTCTGCCCCATCATCCAGGTCATTAATGAAGATCTTGAATAGTATTAGACCCAGTAGGGGCCCTGGGGGAACATCACTAGTTCCTGCTTGATTAGTTTGTTCTATTTATCACTGTCCTGGTTTGAGGACAATTTTCTGTTCGGTAATTTTACTTTTCAGTTAAGTCTCTTCTAACTAACTGCACTCTCTGAAATTAACGGTGTATTTTTCAGACACTGTCTACTTCTAGCAGAGATAAGACCTAATGTTTATAGTTAATACCAAGGAATGGTATGCAGAGAGGCTCTTACTTATACTTACTGCTATAACAACCAAAGTCGGCTAACTCTGTTATATGCCCCATTGGAGGGTTGGAAGCGGAAAAGCATAGAGGGGTCACACCTGCGGGAAGGAGTGGACAGGACAGGTGACCCAAAACTGATCAACAGGGCATTCCATCCCATCCACATCAAGCTTAGTATAAAAGCTGAGGGCTCAAAGGGTGAGCTCCTTTTTCTTCAATGGCCAGCATCTGAGGAAGACTGTGTCTGTTCATCTGGCTTTGATCCCAATATGTGTGTTCCTGAATGCAGATCCAGAATCCAGTTCCCATCCGTCGCTGAGTCCAGTCTGGGACTTTCCCAGTGCCTGTCAGTGACATGATCATCATCCTGGGAGCTCAATATGGTTTTGTATATATTGTATATATTTCATTCTTTTCTTATTAATATTATTATCTATTTTTTTGTGATTTTATTACTAATATTTCATTAAAGTAGTTTAGTTTCTTTTCAACTCATAAGTCTCTTTCTCTCTCATCCTTCTCTCCCTGAAGGGAGAGGTTGGGAAGAGCATCTGTCATTTGTTTTAGTGGCCAGCTCAGATCAAACCACGACAATCACCTTTTGAAGAAGCCTAAAATTTCAAAAGTCAAAATTACTTCAAGCCATCTTTGCCCATACACTTTGCCTTTCTCCTTCTTCACAAGGGCTTCTGCAGGCCATCAGTACCCAGCCCTGCTCCTCTCTTTTAAGAAGCAAATCACTAGCTAATGATCACTAGTCCATTTGCAGACACTGTGCTAGACCCAAATTGCTGCCAGAAAGACCAAAAAATATAGATATTACAAGGCATGTTTGACTCCAACATTCTCCACAGACTCCTAACAGCCTCCAGAGACTGAATAAAAGCATGACTTTTTGAGAAGTTTCAGTGGCAGCATTTTATCTGGCTATTCATTTTCCTACATAGTGTATATGCATTTCGTATTTCAATGACAAAGGAGGAATTCACAAAGGCTCACTTCAACGGGGAGGCGCGTCAATGATAGGGAGTTTTGGGGGGTGATTTAGAGCAGGAGCTTAACTTCAGACACTCTAAATTGCACCTCTGAAGGAGCCCCTTTCTTTCCATTGCCTGTAGAGGAAGTGCAGAGAGATTAGTCTCCATCAACACTCCTCTAAATGTCAATGCAAAAGATTGCATATGACAGCAGTTAGGAAATCAGATAGTTTAATGCAGCCATTAATTAAACACAAACATTAAGGCAGTCTCACCACACATTTTCATGACTGCAATTGAACTAGAATTTCACTGTTTGGAAAGATTTTTGTAATTAATTGCATCTGTAGAAGCAACAAAATACTAACAGTGTCTGAAAAATTACCCCTTGATGCTCTTAGTACATTTAAGTGATTGAAAATGTACCTTGTCTTTTCGTAAGTGCTTTTATGGTACAAAAAGAAATGGTTTGAACAACTGTCATTCAAAACATGGTATATAACTGTTGCAGCATATAAATAAAGCACGGTGAAAACTTTGTTAAAATATTTATGCCCACTGTAAGATTTAATGTTTCCTTAAAAACACCATTTATAAAAGTGGTTGATATAGTAAAAAATGCACTTAACCCTTGGACTGTGTTTCTGAGCATTTCCTGGTATAGGTTCATGGTGGCAGTGCAAGGAACCATAAATCCACAGAAGACACCGCGATAAATGTGCGAATCAGATGTTCTTGGACTCCACCACGGGTGGACTCCATCAAGTTGGGGGGAAGGAGGCTGATGCTTTTTGTTCTCCATGGGCCAGGGAGCAGGAGTAAAGAAAAAACTGTACCCATATGCTGAAAGCACACATCACTTTAGAGGAAACATATTTTTAATAGTCAAAAAACCAATACATTGGGTAATATTCCTTTCCAAATTCCAGGCTGAAGGATAATTTACATTTTGTGTCAATCAGGAGCTAGCAGCAATTTGGTAGGATTTAAACCAAGATAAAGATCTTTTTTGTGTGTAGAATACGAACGTTTCCTCTATGAGCAACTAAAAATCCCAAGACAGGCACAAAGGTTTTTTTGAAAAAGCTCATCCCAACCAGCTGAAGGAATACTTGCCATGTTTATATATGTAAGCGATGTTGAGAGATCTGGATTCCTCATAACTTTAAGAGAATTTTCGGTATGTGATATTCCTCAGTAATGTATTCTTTCTGAAATGTTAACAAGCACTTAGATTACATTCATTGTTAGTATTAATTTCTTCTATTGTTTGTTACTGTTAAATGTTTTTGTTACAGTGTACGTAGCTTTATCTACATAGAAAATGCAATAAGATGTATTCCAATGTAATGCAAATATGGGACTACGATACAATTCAGCTACAAATCATAGCCTTTCTCCGTCATTTTCTCCATCAGTAATTGTTGCAATAGGAGCTTATTTGACACAGAAGAATGAATTGCTACTTTAATGATTTTTACGGAAAAGAACAAGATTTCTAACATGCAAGAAAACTCAGCAGAACTGTGTGTGTTAAGCAGATTATTAAAAGAATACAATATGGGAAGATGAGCTAGACCATTCCGGTGCATATAAAACATATTCTCATTAATTCTATTTTATTCAGAAGCAGTCAGAGACTTATTAAATGCATTGCCAGTTTATCAGAATTTCCTTTATTTTCAGTTGATATAATTTCTCTCTCTCTCTCTTCTCCTCCTCCTAAGGCTCTAAGATCGCTCAGTGGTAACTATTAATATGATATCAGTATTTTGGCCCCTAGTATATAAATGTGTATTAAATATGCAGGTACTGAGCCATGCAAACACCATTAATTTTCAGATGAGGAATTCAGGGGGACATATTCATGGCAGCTGAATTATGGCAGACTCGATATTGCGGCTGGGCTGCGAGCCAGCGTTACGATCCTTCCCGTATTACCAGCCATTGAGGGCACACAGTCGCTGGTGGGACTGTCAGCTTGAGGCTGTATGAGAAAGCTGAGACCCCAGGAAAGCCAACCCTATGAAAGGCAGGTCTGGGGCGGCTTGGCAGCAAGTCAGCTTCTAAGTAGTAATGCTTGTATTAAAGATATTCTGCCTTCCACGCTTAATAGTAATAAAGTTTGATTGAAGACATGTTCAAATTGCACTCTGTCTGATGCCAGGTATTTAATATTAAGCAGTTTTGGGAGTTTTGCTATCTGAAGCAAAAGGGATTTAGATTTATTCCAGACTTTCACAGTAGAAACTTGCTCTATGGCCTGGAGCCACGGAACCAGAGAAGAAAAAAAAAAAAGGCTACTGGAGGTCTGATCATCTTCCTTTTGGCAGAAAAACTCATGGTTCTTTGTATGCTTCTCAAAACTCTTCTACTGTAGGAGGAGTTACCCTTTCCTGCAGCACCAGGAAATCCCCATTTTGCCTTGAAACTGCTGCAGGGTCCAATATTATTCTTTCCTGAAAGTGCAGAGCTCAGGACTCCTGTGATGATGAACTCCCATCTCCCTCCCTCCCTCTCTCTCTCTCCCAGAGACACTTTTTAGCCCCTGTGTTTGTGAAGTTAAGTTTGCTGCAAACAAGAGGTTAAAAAAACAGAGAAGCATTCTGATCCTATGGCAATCCAATTACACTTGAAGCCTGGCTCACGATTTTTGAATGCTCGATGGCACATCAGATATCCTTGGGGATTCGCAGCAGGCTATGACTGTTCCATAAAACCTGTATTAGGTTAACATACAGTTCTCCATTTAGAAGACAGATAGAGGGACAGCCTTGCCAGTACAAATTCTTCATTTACTTTTAGCTGATAGGAAACACAGTGCCTGTATTTGAAGCTCTGATTAAAGAATTTATTAGCTCAACATTTCATATCACTAGGTAACAGCACACATGCAAATACATGTTATGTTCATTGGGATTTGCATTTGCATGGATGGTTTTACCTATAATGCAGCCATAGACATTTAGAGGATAAGAACTGTCAATAAAGTAATCTGTATATTTAAGGAGATAAAACCCTACCTGGAGCATAAACAAAGAATTTAAAATTCAGAACCATTGGTGTATAGGGTTTTGAAATGCATCTACGGGATAAGTGTCCTCTCGAAGCTAAGCATAGGTAGCAGGAGGAAATGAGAAGACATTCTTCCACACTGACCTATGGCCTGGGGAAGCAGGTAACGGGCCAAAGCGTGCAAACAAGTCACATCCTCCTGGACGCTCCTAACTTCACCCTTACAGCAACAGCTGGAGGTTGTTTCAGGCCCTCTGCTTGATGCAGAGAAAGTTTTACTCTCCCATCTCAACACCTTTTGTGTTTTTAAACTATTTTCATTGTTATATCTTGGCCTATTTCTAGGAGAGGATCATATTTTACAGACAAACCTATGTGCCTTTCCTAATGACCTAGTGACCTTAATCTTTAACATTTCGTGGTTTCCTGCGTGGGGAAGCTCTAGAGCAGCAACCTCAGCTCTTTCAACAGATTGGTCCCAGTTGACTGCAATGCATCTGCATTTTGAGTGCTCTTCTAGTCACTCATCAAAACAAGCCAATAGTCAGGACAACAGCGAGACATCTGCAAGGAAGAGCACATATTTCTTCCTTCTCCTGCTGGAGATTCCGGGCTAATTTAGGAACGCTTTCGCCCACAGCAACGCAATAGTTTCAGCTTAGTGCTGCTTTGTGTCTTCTGTGTTTTTTCCTTGCTGCAGGGGAGGAGAGAAGTTTCCCTTTGTGTCAGGTAAAATCTCCATAAATCTCTTCTTGAGGAATTCGGTTCATTAAAGCCCAATTAGACACCAATGGCTTGATTTACCTCATTAAGGCTAATTTAAGGCTGCAGAAACAGCAAACTGCTGTTAGGGATTTATAGCTAGAGTTTTAGCGGACAGTGAACAGACAAATACCAATGCAAAGACAGTTCCTTTTACTGTACTTTTCACTCACTCATTTTTTTGAGCATAAATACATATTAAAAGAACATTTAATAAACCTGGACTCAAACTCTGAAAATGTAACAAGGAAGACATTACCAAAAGCAGTAATTTGCCTGCAATTCTTTTTTTTGATGCTTTGTTTAAAGCACAACTGTGTTTTTCTTTGAGCTGTATTAGGTGAAAAGACTAAGAAAAAAGAAAGCAGTCTGAATAAAGTTTTTCCTTTCTCATAAAACTTGTAATCAAAGAAAAGAAAGTTTCTACAGAATTAGCATTTGCTTGCGTTGCATCTACCAGCACTGCCAGAACAGCTTTATTCAGCTTCTGAAGCAATTAGCAAGAGTCTGTGCACGCCTGAAGGAGAAGGGTATGGACATTATGAAACATTCACAATTTCAAGAACTTTTCAGAGCAAACATTTTAGGTAAAAATGACCCAGGTAGCATAACCAGGACTTTCAGAATCCCAGGTCCCTCTGAATGTGAACTTTGCTTCTTTTCCTTACCAAGCTGGAAACATTATCTGATGCGTCAGACGGCACTATCCCACAAACGGCTGCGTGAGCACAGGAGGAGAGCACCTACACACATTTATGTGGAACTATAACTCTGTTTATTTGGATTCATAAACTCAACTTGTGTTCCCAGAGGAACAAGCAATCAAGAAGTTTGATATCTAATCTATACTGCTCATCCAGGCTTCCTTCAAGTTAACAGAGAGGCAAGAAGCCTTTTATAGGTCTTCTACAAGAGCTGTATAGCGGTTGTCTTGTCTTTGTTGCCAGATTGCATGTTATACAACTGGGTTTGTTGAGGTATGTTGCTTTAAGAAGGTAGGTATTACGTAAGGTCCCAAGTTTTCATTTTTTCAATTTTCAGTCAACGATGGAATTGCGCAATAATTCAGAGCGTTTACTAGAGGCAAAATTTAAAGATTTTGTGTAGCCATATCAGACACCAGACTCTAAAAGCTGCACTAAACTACAATATGGGTATAAATATATGTGCGTCCGTATGTGTATACACACACTTATGGCACTCCATTTGACAGGCAAAGGATGGCATATTACATTCTCTGATGTACGCAAAATGGTCTTCTGTAAGACGAGACAATCTCAGGAATTATTTCAGCCCAAAATTTATATTCACCTATGTAGGTTAAGTGTACTGTAGATAAAAGTATTCAGACACATCACTGCCATCAGTTTGTGCTTTTTCAGCGGAAGACTTAAAGGTGGAGGGACAGGTCATATAACTCAAGTGTTTGAGCATTTGAATTTAAAGTTTACCACTGAAGTTCATAATAAAAGTGTACAGCAGAAAGATGGCAAGTTTGAACCACATTTTTCTCTCGTACTAGAGACATTGCAAAGATGTGCTCTATCAAGAATAGTTTTAGCTTAAAATAACTCTTCTTTTCAGTTAAACCCTCAGACAAGCTACAGACTGAGAGTTCATCAAAGCCATTGAGCCATGTCAGACAAATCAAAAAATATAGGTATGCATTCAGCAGTCACAAATTAATGCAAACATTAAAATAAAAATATTTATCCATCTCAAATGGAAAGTTATTTGTGATATTGTGAAAATAAGCTAAAACAATAGCAAGAGAATATAAAACATAACTACAACCTCAAGGTCGCCAAAAGTTCTGTTAAAGCTTTATAGTCATGTCTCTTAGTAATAAACAGATAAATCATAACCTTTGACTTTTGGAAATTCATCTTCAAAATATCCACAGTTGCCATAGCTCTCCGTTCCCATCACTCCCTCTGACCCTTCTCAGAGAGCTTGACTAGAAATGGGATGCTGAGAAAAGCCAATCTCCCAGATCTGGAAGCTTCTTTGTATTTTTTTAATCCTCCTTCTCTGATTTTCCTAACAGTCACTGCTAAAAAATGCCTATCCCTTCTGTGCTAAAGCTCATTATAATTTTGAAAGCAATGTTAAAGTCTAGTTGTTAAGATGCACTTCATCTGGAAAAGTTCTCTGTGGTGAAATTCATGGGAGAAATTTGGATATCATTTTACCTGAAAAACCTGAAACCTGTCATAGTAATTTAAGTGACTTGAAGCCAGTTCTCTCAATTAAACTGAATGCCCACAGAAAATTCAGTATCTGAAAATTTGCACATGCCAGATAAAGGGAATTTTTAAAAGGAGCTGTGCAGAACAGCCTTCCTCCAGCACTGCCTGGACTGTGAGTGAGTCTACATTTACCCCAAAGTTAAAGTCAACAGTTAAACTCTTAACAACTCTTAACAGTGTGGTCTGGTGAGCAGCTGAGCTGCTCTAAGAGTCTTCTGTTGCCAGAAAGCAACACCTTCACCCCACTGTCCCTTCTCCTCCTCCCACAGCCCCAGCATCTCACCTGCAGGCTCACCCCCCCTGCAGCACCGCAGCCACCCCATGCACAGGAGCCACAGCCTAAACAAGAAGGGAAAACAGAGGTCGAGAAGCTAAATGACTACCTCAAGATCACACAGTAAGCCAGCTGAAAAAAGCAGACCGAAATTCTGATTTTTTAAATGCCAGCCCCTGACAGCATTCTGCGCTGCACCTTGTCTAAACAATCACAGATCGGCCAGCGCGGGAAAACAGGAAGAGGTAAAATAAGCTGAGGGGTTTTTTCTGCCTCCTTTCAGGAAAAAAACAAAACCAAAAACAGTCAAATCAAAGGAGCTGATTTTCTGCTTATGTTTAGAGGATGGCATTGATACATAGATCATGTTTCAGTTTGACAAGTAGTACCAAATAATACCCAGTTTGTCGAAGTCGCAGAGGAGTGCAGCAGTCTGATTTTCAGGCTGATTTCTGAGGGATCTGGGGCTTCTGCAGCGGTGGTGTCCATCTGGCCCTCCTCACCTTACCCAACCACTTTTGGCTGACTTCAACCCAATGTTCATGAAAAGCCATGTCTAAACAGAGGAGAAAGAAACCTGAATTAATACTCTAAGAAAAGCAAAGCTGCAGTCCATGGTGATTCAGGAGGCAGAGGAGAGACCACGGTACTGTGGGAGGATTTAGGAGGCACAGAGGTTATTTAATGATATTGCAGCAATGAGTAATGGAGAGGACCTGAGGCTATGACTGTGAAGGGTCATAGGAAACAACAGCATAGGAATCTAGGTTTGTTAATTCTGCAGTGTCTTCCATGGACGAAAAAATATCTTTGTGGGGTTTTTAAAACAACATCAGGTGTTTGAAACTTCCCTTTCAAAATCTTTTCTTCTCAGTGATCATCTGCTTTCAAAGAGGCAGGAAGAAGTTATATGTTTAAGTCTTTTGTGGAGGGAAGTCCTACACAGAAGATAAATGATCATCATTTCAAATCTTACACATCTATAGTTTTCCAAAACAGAAAAACCACACAAGGCCGCAACAATGTCTGTATTTATTTTGGCCTTTTCAAAGTGAAGTTCTACAATTTTTTACCAGTGTCTTCCTAATTGCTAAAGTAAATGCAAAATTACTTCCAAAATTTGAAATGAGACACCATAGTGCCTGACATAATTAGGAAAAGAGACGCTTCCGCTAATTGTTTTCCAGTGAGTCAGAGACAATGCAATAATGCTCCTGAGCAGCGGGACGAGTTCAGAATAAAGTGTACTGTCACAGGCAGTTGCGCATCATGGATTTTGTCCTTTGGAAATTAATGAGCAAGGTAACCGTGAAACAGCCTTAACATCTTCAAGTTCATTCGGAAATAATGATGACAAATATTCCTGCATGATTCAAGTTCAGGACAGTAAAGAAAGTCCAGAATTTAAGTAAATGTTACTGTCCACCAGAGCTGTCACTCCTGTTATATTGGCATGTGCGGCCCTGGGAGCCCGGCACTGGCTTTGTCAAGGGCTTTCCAAACCCTGGGGGACCAGCATGTTGAGAAGCACCACTTCCACGTGCAGAGGGTTTCACAACACGCCTGAAAGAGCAAAGGAACCCCAGTTTGCCCTCAGTCTGCCACTCTAGCTAGTGGAACTTTGGGGGTTAAACCAACCTCTCTCTCCGTGGGAGAGCCACCACCTTCAAATTCTCCACGTTGTCTAACAGCTGCAGCGTTAGTAACATACAGAGGCATTTCAGCAAGATCAAGCAGTATCAGCTTTGAAAAGAGTAATAGCATGGGCATGCTTTAGTATATAAACCAGGCTGCGTGAAGAATATCCCGCCCGGAGTGTTCAACTGTCCTGTCCCCTTCATACTAGCCAACCACAAAAAAAAAAGAGGTCTGAGGGAAGTTTTTTGGCCTCCAGCACTTGATAAATTAATGCAAATTAATAGCTGATCTGTGATGAACTGTAAAATCAGGGCAGAACGTTTGTATTTCTGTGCGGAGGTATGCAGGGGCAGAGTGCCTCAGCATCAATCAACAGAGGAAGGGGAAAAGACTCCAAGACGGCTATCGACCAAACAGCCACGCGAAGTCCTTGCAGGCTTTCCCGGGGAGCTTGGAACACTGCCTCATTTATTCCAGATGTAACCTACAAGAGTCATTTGTTCTGATGATGGCTAGATAGCAATATTTCATATATGGGTCTCAAATGGTAAGTGACTGGTGGCTAAAAATAGCAGTCACACCACTGCTGTTCACATCAGCGAGCAGGAGATCTGGGATCACACTTTACAAGGCCATCTTTTCTTCTGGGTCCATGAAGGCTGAGAATGTGACACCGGGAGTGCCACGAGATGACTCTGCTTGGTCACCACATGAGCTTTAGCACCAGCTCCTCGACATGTTTCTCTGCAATTTGCCCAATGCTAACCTCTAGACTCTTGGGGTTTTTAATCTAGAAAATGAAGAGACTCCATACATCACTCAAGTTCTGCAAAACCCAATTTGTTAGTATTTATAAACTTGCTCTGGTATGGAAAATGTACATCTCATGAGACAGGATCAGGGTTTCAGTTTCTTAGTAGGAACAACTGTGCTGAGATCATCTTGGAACAAGTAATAGTTATTTACCCAGGCATCAGTATTTAGTACCAGAAGATTCATGGGCAATCTTGCAGAACTGTATTCCCGCTTTCTACAAATAAAAGAGTAGATTTTTTAAAAAAAAATGCACGCTGTATTACAGCCTAGAGAAATCTTCTTGTGTTTGTTAGATTTTTAGATTAACTGCAATATATATTTTTTTTAAAAAACTTTATGAGTTTTCCCCCTTCAGGATTGATCTTTATCACTTTCAAAAATATACAGTGTCTGAAAAGACAGCCCATAGGTAAGTGCAATATAATTAACAGAATCAATCTAGGTTAACAAGAATAGCAAAACCTAGTAAAACCAGCAGCAATAGCTAATGAGTTAGCAGGCTTGCTCACAATTTCAGCTTCTCATAGAAAATCACGCAGTGAGAACATATCTCAAACAGGAGGTTTAACTACAAATTGAATTTATTTACCAAGGTGGTTCATTTGAAAAGATACTTTGAATGTTGCATATCAAGGTGGAATAATGATGATTAAAATTTTAAAAAAGCAGACGTTTCATGCAAAGAGGCAAGAATTTTAAATTTATTTCAGTGATCTAAATGCAAATTATAATGTAATTATTTCCATTGCATAGCAAATATATATATACTACTTACAGGTCCTTTTTTTTAGCAAAAAAAAAGAGACTGCTGTCAATTGAAATGAGCAGGTCTGGAAGAATAAGAAAAAAAGCTATATTTACCTCATTATTACATATGCATGACTGAAAGCGATTGGTTTCTTTAACTGCTAAATAAATGTTATAATTAATTAATGCTAAATAAAAGAAATAAATTCAAACAAGGACAATACTAAGCTTGGTGCACGTTAGCTCCATCTTCAAAAGCCCATTCTGGAGAAAAAAGCACTCTATTGCAACTCTGACTCATGGATCTCTCCTGAGGTAAACTCATGTGAAATTATGTGTGATTCTAAGGTATAACTTTTGCTTTCATTGGTCATAATAGAAAATACCCAGTTTTGTCAAAAGCATCTGAGAATTAGATGCTATTTATATTACAAATACAAGATATGATGTATTCTAGCATGCTTTTTAAGTTGGACATTGGCAGCAGAACTTTTCAGATGTGAAGATATACTTTAAACGTTCTAATGAAATGTAAGGGTGTGTTATTTATAGCAAAAAAAACACTGAAAAATTTTTCTATGTGATTTTGCTTATGAAATATTTCTTTGGTTGTCAAAGACACATCACTCTTCCCAGCAAATCATATAGTGAAAAAAATGTGATAGATAATTCATAGATAATTCTTAAGAGAGTTATTCATGGGAAAGAACAGAAGGAGCAAGAGAAATACAATGAACAATAAATGAAAAAGAAATCACTTTCATGCACAAACTGGAGTATCTTGCCCTAAAAAAATGTAATTTCCTCTGCATTTCGAGCCACTTCTGGGAATAAGCATTTACCTCTTGAACAACTGAACTAAAGGATTGAATAACCAGGGTGCAATTTTTACATTTCTGAACAAGTTTAACCTCTGCATTCCATTGCTTTCTGTACCAGAAGTGACTAAAATAAGGAAAATCAGTTGGATTTTAGGATTTCAATGTGCTAATTAGGCACAGAAACATTATGACCTGGATACTAGGGTGAAGCTGCAATTAGCTGAGATTTAATGAGCTGTGTAATGATAAGTGACAGGGCTATGTAACTTTACAGCCATAATTTCCTGACTAGATGAACTCTTAAACACTGAAATCCTACGTCCTACCCCAAGGCACGTTGACCTTTCTAGCTGCTCAGAGGAGAAACAACTGCCTGCAAAGTTTTTAGGACCTACACAATATTTTAGCAACAGGAAATTCCTATAGTTTCAGGGCAGTTTCTCACTCCGATGAGAGCAAGCATCATTTTCCATTGCAGTCTAAACATTTTTTTCTGCTCCCTATAATCAAGTTTATGTAGCTAGAAGGGTTTGTCTGATGACAAGAGGATCCTGTGAAGTAGCCACAGTTGGACAGGATGTCAAGGGCATCTAATATCCGCAGCCACATCAAATACAGTTTGGGTGATGGAGAGGATGCACAAAGAAAACCTATAATAAAACACCTCATAAAAGAGGACCAGAAATGCTATTTCAGAAAGAAAGCAAAACCCCACAGTAGAAAAACTCTATTTGTAACATCCACCAACATCAGGGAGAAAGTCTGCTAGATACAGCATGGGTCTGAGAATCAAGTGATCTGCAACCACTAATTGCTTCTGACTGTCCATGACTTTTGACAAGTCAAATTCTCACTGCCGATCTTAACATGGGAAATGTTACAGATAAACAAGTTATTTGAAACAGATAAAAAAAAGTTATCTGAAGATGATGAAGTCCTCAGATTCCCTATAGGAGACACTAACATATTGCTAATACTTTCAAAACCCAATAAAGGGAATGTTTTCTTTTGAATCTTAATCTTTCTAGGATAGGCAAACTATAACACATGCCATACCTGTGCGATCACATACAATTTTTTCTCCTTCCAGCATGGTTTGCCTCCTTCAGCACAGGGCACACTGTTGTTGTGACTGAGATACGCACTCCATGGAGCAGGGCCTGAATTTTACTCCTATTCCTCTTTTCAGTCACCATCCCCTGTTCTGTCCGTCCTTTTTAACAGAAATTATAGTGAACAAGACTGAGAGTTAATGCAGGGAAAAAACACCTGGAAAGCTCCAAAATACCTAGATTCTCACACTAGATACTGAGATTTTGGCAGAATTCAAATATCTGGGTCAATAAGAATGATAGAAATCCCCTTTTCCTGCAACAAATGTCCTTGGAGGCACCCAAGACCTCACCAGACCCCGACACGCAGCAAGAAGCTGGACTGAACAGTGAGCTCCCACTCTTGTTCAAGCACGGTCCAGGATTTCTGCGTAGGTCATGGATGCATCGAACACCTGAGATTTGGCAGAAAGCCCAGCAGCATGGTCACATCCACGGAAAACATACCCAAAACATATATATACACAGTTCATGGCACTGCTTGGGACTTCAGGACTGAAAACATGTTTTGAAAGTGGCTAGCAAGGGAGGAATGATGAAGAAAATAGATCAAACATGGCGTTCCCAAAATACCATGACTGTTATCTCTACTTTTATATATGTGTTACGGAGGGTGTATAAAGCTAGCAATACGATACTAACTCTATGCTTATCAAAAGTCCCAAAGACATAATACTTGTTCTGACAGGTAGTTCAGAACCTCTGAGGCTGTGAAATGTGTGGTGACATGGAAATCCTCAGAAACATTACCAGGCTGTGATATCCCTCTGCCTTTCTCACCTCCTGCCACTCTTTGCGTCCTCAGTGGCATGACATGCAGGATGATTATTTTTTTTCTGAGGCTGACAGCAAAATAGACCTTTTTTTACTTTGCTGTTTTTTTCTTGTGCTGTTCCCCAATCCGGTGCCCAGCCTGGCTGACAAGTAGTCACATTTAAACAGCAGAAAAGGCACAGCTGAAGTGACAAGGGAGCACGAGTACATTAAGCCAATTTTGCTACGAGAAGAGTAATGTGTAATGAGGTTGTGCGAGAACCGTGGCCTTATCTAGCTGTGAAAGAAGTCAAATACAATTGCAACTTGGTTAACATCCTTAGGAATTAATTACCAACTACCTTTTGTGCTGAAAAGCTGGCCTAGCACTGGACAAATATTACCAATACTTCATTTGCACTATCACCAACACTCACAACTATTCAAAACAGCCACATGCTCTCCACTATTTAATTAATTAGGCAAAGAGGAACATGATTATGAAAGACAGATCTTTGCATGTAAAGACTGCAAGTGCTTTGCTGTGGAATTCTCCTGTAATCAACTTTCTTCTGTTTTATCCTACCGATGGGATGGGAAGCAGGGAGGCTGCAGGCAGGGCTCCAGGACACAGCTCCCTTGTGCCAACCTTATTCTTGAGGACATGCCTCTCACTATCTTTTTAGCTGAAAATGGACAAAGGCAAATAGCAGGAGTGGAGAAGGACATGGATTTAGTTGCAGTCTTGGGGGCTACACTGCATGACGGTGTGCTGTCCTGGGAATTGTCTCTGGGGGAAAGGCAGAGCCATGATCCATCTGCCTTTGGAGAAATCCAACTCAGGACAGGCTTCGTAAAGAGGAATCCCCTTTCCAACAGCACCACGCATTGTGCTCTGAAGGAGGGGAAGAGTGGGAAAAGGAAGCAACAAGAGGTCTGAGACCTCTGGTTACTACTACCTTTGATCCTGGCACGTCTATCTGCCTGCTCCTAATGCAACTTTGTGGGGAAACTGCATTTTCACAACAACAGAGTTAATGGACTGCAGATAGGCCTTGCTTTTCTTTATTTCCTCAGTTATCTTCATAGGCCACTCGCTTGCGCACTTCTCAGACTCTGAAAAAAGGCTTTCAGAGATGGGTGGATAATATCCAACTATGACAAAAGCTTTCAACAGTCATCTAATGTCCCAACTGAATAATTCGATCTGGAACACAAAGACCATAGAATGAAGTGCCAGTGATAGTTATATCCAACCTTTCCCAAATAACTGCCACAACATACGCAGTTATCCTTTGCCAACTAACACAAGAGTGAAAAGTGATGTACCACTGGTCTTTGGGAGAGCAGAAGAGTCACACACTAGCAGGCCACATAGTACCTGGATTTTGTGTTGTTCTCATATGCCAGTGGCATAACACTGAGTGGCATAACTCAAGAGTTTGCTATGTTACTGTTGTTTTATGAAACCTCTTTCTCAGCCAGTCACAGGGATTTGAAGAATACAGTGTACCATTCACCTTTTTTTCCAATTAAAATAACAGCAGCCAAACACTTAATGTGAGAAGATTAAATGTATGCGAATTAATTCCTGAGGTCTTTTTCTGATTTCAGTATGAACAATATAGCCAAAGTTGTGGGAGAGCCTTGAAAGATGGCCAATTTGCTCATGTGCCATATTTTAATCACTGCCTAAACCTGTTGGTATAATATTTCCTTGAAAGTGGCAGTACGAAACATCTTCTGGAAAAGCTTGATAAAAATCTGTAAACAATGCAGTGAAATTGTTAAACAGCTGCAAGAGAGAAAGCTACCAAATTCTTTCTACTTTAAAGGCAGCTTGGTACAATCATACATTGAAGTAATGGAGAAAAAACATAGCTTAACCTCCAAAGCATAGCCAGAAAATAGCCCAAGGAAAAAAATCCCTGTCCTATGTCCAAGCAGTGAGAATGTTCTCATAAGATTTTTCACACTTTATCTTCAGTGAAATAATACAAATTCATTAAAACCCCTTCTGAAACATGCTGGAATCTAACGTGATTTGGGAGGATGAAGCAGCAAGGAGTTCACCAGGTTTTTGATCCCTCCAGAGGACCGAGTCTGATTTAGTCATCTGTTTTGCAAGACTTTCCAGCCAAAAGTCCCCCTAACGCAGCAGCTCCCTCATAACTGTAATTTATCAAATAGATAAACTGATGGAAATCATCCACCCCCTGTTCCAGTGTGAGCAGTACATGATGAAGTGTAAGTGACCATTTGGAAACAATCACCTTCCCTCTGTTCCCTCCAGTTTCTCCCAGTAATTCCGGTAGTCCTCTTAAAATAAGATTTATAGCCAAAGAAAGGTTTCCCAGAAACTTTTCAGCTCAGTAATGCCATTGCATTCTTATATAGTGAAGAGTTACATATACTGATAATCCTCCACCAACAAGACCTCTTGCATCTAATTTTCAAAACCAACTTGTTCCTGCTAGCACAAAAGCAGCTTTCATATTAATTCCACCTGGTTTTGCTGCCACACAGTGAATACTCTGCTATGATCAGAGCAACGTGGAGCTTGAATCCCAACTAGCATATGGCAAGCACTGAAGGCGTTTTTCGCCTGTGTGCTCCAAGGCAATGAAAAGTTGTTCAGCTATGTTCTTCTGTATCTGTTTCACTTCCCTTGAAGTTTAATCTTAGTCTGGATTTCCTGAGGATGCAATGCTTAGTCTTGTGATAACTATGTTAAATGACTGACTTATACACAATCTCAACTGCAGTTTAATACCGCTTTCAAGTAAAAGGACTTGCTTATGTTTTTAAAATGAAAGAATTTATACATATAATCTAAATTTAAAAAGTCAAAGAAAAAAATGTTGGTACAATAGTTGTTTGAATATACATACCATGAGAAAACATTTGCCCCTGCAAAGTGGTGGGAGAGGTGGGTTTTCTAGCTCTGGTTGCTCTTTGGTGCTTTAGAGCACCATGAAGCAGTGAGTAGCAGTGATTTCTAGCATTGCCTGGCCAGGCAGGGGAAAGGGTGAGCATTGAGGCTCACGGGCCTTGGAAATGGTGAAGGCAGCAAAATTCAGAAGCTGCAGGAGATTTGGTGGTGAATTTGAGGCAGGCAGATGGCTAGGAAATTGCTGACAGTTGTAGCAAACAAAAACTGCAATAAGGGCATTCAGAAGAGTGAATAACATTAATTATAACCAACACCAAGATGTGACTGAGGCTGGAAAACAGACATTTTCTTTGNCTTCCTTCCTTCCTTCCTCTCCTCATTCACTCTTTTCTTCTCAACTTCACATTCAATAGCTACATCCCCGTCATGAACCAAGTGCAGGGCAGGATTTCCAGCACCGCCCTTGCGTTCATCCATACATCTCCACCCCAGGCAGGACTTTTGCCTGTGCTGAGCAGCAGACTCCAGCACTGGGGCCAGCCCTGCAGGAGGATCTGCCTGATCGGCATTGCCTTCTCGGCACTGCCTGGGAGGGTAGTTTGAGGGCAGCCACCCGGTTTTGGGGAGGAAGAGATAGTAGATATAGGGATACAAGATAAGATAAGCTAGGATGCTTTGCCGCAGGAATATTGAATAGCCTCTGGCCTTTTTAATTCAATCATGTCAATGCTAGCTATCGACTCTAGGAAGTACATAAAGAGGTAATTTTACATGGGATTAAGAAATAAAGTCTGCTGCATGGGAAGTGAAGTCTGTGAAAGGGTAGCTTCATCTCAGTGAGAAATGGGAAAACACAACCATTATACATTCCCTAGAGGCAGCTAATGCATGAGATTTCACTGATTTTTTAACTAAATGAGATGTTTACAGGTCTATATTGTAATTCAGATCAAAGATGTTTTTTGTAAATAAGATTACATTCCATTAAAGAGATTTATTTCTTCTTATTTAATTTTTACCCCAAATAACTATTAAATGCAGCCATATTCTAAAGTTTACTCTGTAAGTTTGAAGAACTATGTGATGTCATTTGTGCTTAACGAAATGCTTGAAAGCAAAATTTGGTTCATAGATGAGGAAAAGCAGAGAGAAGTGTCTGAATTATTTCTCGGTGAATAATTTGCTTGGAGAGAAAGAAACTCACATGTAGCAGCTGGAAAGCATGACAACAGCTGAAAGTTAATTCAGACACATGGAAAATAAAGGATATTGCACAAGGCTTAAGCTAATTGTAATCACTAAGTTAAAACCCCTTCTGGCTTTTGGACTAGCCTGGACCAGTTGCTTCGCTTTGTATTTGCATTCTGCACAGATAAGCTGAGCGACACCTGCCTCAGCAAGTATTCAGTCAGGATTTGTGCGCTCGGTTCAGTCCCCCACTTCCAGCTTGCGGTATGCGGATATATTCTATGACAAGGATTATGCTCCGTTTTGGAGGACAAAACATATATCACTCATCGGCACAGAAGTTGTGCAGCTAAGAAGCTTTGTAATTAAGAACCCTCACAATTCCATTCCATAATTTATTCATAGTATCAATTACAGAATTCCTGGTAGAGGAAGTCAAACTAATTATATTTTTTAAAATTTAAATTAGTTTCTTCTGTTCAATTAAGGGAAGCCAGAAACTCTTCAGGGTACCCACACTGCCAATGGCAAACTGTAATAGCTTTGCAGCGAGACGGTCAGCTGGAGCAGCTGCTGGAAGAACACTCTTGGCAAAACAAAGACTCCAGTAAAGCCGTGTTTGCCAGTTTAGTCTTGGAGAGTGACTGCTTAGCCTGCTGATTACATAGGTACTACTGGGTTTATGTATGATTATAATTTTGCAACTTTTGAAAACAGAAACAGTGACTGATATATTCAAGGACTGCAGTCTGCCTTTCAGGATGATGAATAACCTCTCTCGGCCCAGATGCATAAATGCGGATGATTGCTCGTGAGCTGTGTGTTTGGGACACAGTCATCCTAGATCCAGATCACCTTCTGGGGTGTGCCTGGTCCTCCTTGTTTGCTGAATAAGTGGTGGAGAGCAATCGCTGTCCTAGGGCAGGCCCCTCAAACACATGAACTGAGGGGATGGATTTGGTCCTGCATTACCAGAGCACAGCCGAGTTGAGTGTTTGTGTCGCCCTGATGTGACGCGGGTCCTGCTGCTCCCTCCACACGGGCTCTGATGGTTCAGGAGGCTGAGTTCATCAGAGTTCCCCCTTGCAGCCTGGGCTGCATCGCTGCCTCCTCCCTGCCCTCATTTCACTGGGCCAAGGACATCGCTGCAGCTCTTTTTTAGGAAAGGGAGGGATGAGGATTAAGCTTTCGCCTAAACCAAAAACTAGTCTATTTGTATTAGATCCTCCAAAGAAAAACATTGCTTGCAAGGAAAGCAGGCGTACGATCAGCGTTTCTGGCAGAGAATGCTGTGGTCATTTTCTGATGGAATTTCAAGTGCCAAATGAAAAAGTGCTGGGCATGTACTTCATCCACAACTGCTTATGCCCTGATAAAAGAGCAGAGGGCCCCAGGACCCATCACGGCAGTTATTACAGGACATTCCTTCACATATCCCACACAGTGAGTTACAGCGAGCTGTATTATAAATCCAGCTGTATTTTTAGGTGCATTAGTGGTCGCTTGACTACAACTGTCTGGTCAGAGTTCAGATGTTTGGTGGAGGTTTTTTATTCCCCCCTTTAGGAACTATAAACTCATTTTCCAGATATTTCAGTCAAAAACCTCAGGGCTGCAACTTCCATCTACTGATTTGGGGGGGTGGGGGGGGGTGATTTCTTTCAGGAAATTTTCCAGAAGGATTTATATTCTACCTAGTAGTTTGCTGTGTTTCCTAACTGTGAAGAGAGCACATTAACAGATCTAGCAAAATTAACATCTTATCTTTGATCCTTTCCTCGTGATACACCATTAACCTTTGGTAGAAACTTCCCAATGTCTGGATCAGTGATTTGTGGATGGCCAGGAGATGGGCTATAGGCAGCGTATGAGCAGCAGGGAAACTTATTTCTGCACAGAAACAAGACCAGAGACTAGGTGGTTAAAAGCTCTTGTATGCATTAATGCAGCTAACAAGGCTTTATTGTCTTCGTTGTATTTTCAGTTAAAAACTATGCAACTACAGTCCCATTGTGGAAAATGTGGGTTCTCACACGGGTGAATTTATTCAGTTCTGGGACCAATGTAAAGTTTGCAAAATCCCTCCAGTCTTCAGGCTCCTGTTGTAAGAGAAATCTGCTGCAAAAACTTGCTGTAAACAGAATAAAAAGTACCTCAAACAACACAGTCAGCACCTATTGCCAACATCATGATGCAGGCATTCAATGGCATATTATACAAATTACTACATAAATGAAGAAAAGCCTCTCCTGATTTTTGAAATGTCTCCTTAGCACATCAAAGTCCTAAATCATTTGACACTTTTCATCATCTTTGTGTCAGAAGAGGGAAAAACAACAACAGCAAAGTAACTCGAACACCTCCCATGATCTGGAGGATGACACGTTTTTCTAACAGAAGAGAAGGCAGAAGAAGATTTTCTTTGCAAGCTGGTCATGCTTCAGATGCCACGGCCACAATCCCGCTTTCTCCCAAGAGAAAATGCCGTAGGGAAGCAAAGGTGTCACAGGTAGTCTGTCTTCGCTCCCCCACTGTGAGAAAGGGAATGAGTACCTACCTAAATTTACATTTTATGTATGCTAGGCAATGAATTGAAGCTAATTGTATCAAACCCACTCCCAGCAGTATTTGAGCATATCCCTGGTCAGTTGAACTCCACGCTTACAAGGTCAGATACAAGGCTTAGCTTCTGCGCTGTATGATGGGAAGCAAAAATGTATTTTAAACCAAATAGATGAATCACTTGAGCTTTAAATTTAAATTTTAGGCTTTTAAATATCTTTTTGTAGCAAAATATACAGAGTTTGAGGTACGTTTGTATCTTCAGTCAGTCATTTATAAAAAAACCTGCTATCAGTCATGTCAAATATCTGATCTCCCAGATGCGGCATGTACAACTAAGACTCCTTTAAGAATTTATTTGCTCCTTTTTAGATAATTCCATAGAGAGTATAAACATTTTCTGACAGACTTAAATACACCAGTAATCAACAAATGATACCTGTAATATCAGTATCAAGCAAAGAAGTCTCTTAAACAAGTATTTACATGGGGCCAAAACATCCAGTGATGACATGCTCATTAAATATTTTGGCTCATTATTATGAGAATTCAGAAAGATCCTGGCTCTAGAAGGGATTACACCAGTTACGGGGAGTATAATCAGATGCATCATTTCAGCATCTAATTTCATATGCAAATGCCAAAAAAGCTGAGAAGCAATTTTCAACAGTTTGACTTCAGGCACCAAGATCAGACCATAATCATTTAAGCTTCTTGACAGTATTTTTGAGTAAGTCCACTGCAATCCTCAAATAACCCCTACCGTAAGGGGAAGTGCCTTGACAAAAAATGAAGTGGAGGAGAGGTGAGACCACAACCACGCAATTAAGGTGTTCTATTTCTGATCTGCGTAGAAAGGATTTGCTCTCCAGCTAGAGACAAAGCGCTAATATAAAACGTGATTGGGCTTGAATACAAGAGGTATCGCGAAGCTCATGCATGTCTCAAAATGTCCTTATTAAAGGTGTCTTATAGTCTAAGCTTTAACCAAAATGAGGGCATAAGCCACATGTTATGAGTAGCCTCTTTGAAATCAGCAGAGCTGCTCTTATACTTGCATCAACATACTGTGAAATGCATGAGTAGACGGCAAGGAAAAACTAAATTTTACACTAGCTGCATTTAGGCTATTTCCTAGTGCTGGTATAAGAATAAGACGTTTATTTACATTAAACTATGGTTTTTTGCTTGTACACCAACTGGGTGGCATAGCAAGGTCATTTGTTTGAATTATACTGAGAGCTTGCCTGGCAATAAAAGAAATTATAGAAGTTAATATATTCTGTAACATTCTTAGAGAGGGAAGGAAGCTGGTTTTCATTATTATATAGCCAAGCTGATAATATCTGGAGACATAATCACTGTAAACCAAGATGAATGTCTGTATTTAAAACACAGCCCCTATAATCAAAATTGTCTTCTGCTTGAATTTGATTTTTAGGTAATTTTCTGATGAAGTTTATATTTGAATCTCATTCTGGGTATTAATATTAAATAACTGTTTACATTTCTCATACTGAACCCACCGTGAGAGTAGAGAATGATTTCTTACTATTGTACAAAGTGCTCTCACACACCTGGAAGGAATTGTTTTACTTTTTAATTTCAGCAGTTTCAAATTTACAGCCTAGCTGTAGTATAGGAAGGAGTCAAAGGTTATCTGTTCTCCATGAAAGCTAATTTAGGTCTATTCGTACAGCGTAGGATAGCTCTGTTAATATTTGTAAATATTGCATTTACTCATAGTCATTAAACACTCCTTTCGTCTTTCATTTTCTATAGGGGACTGGGATCTGCGCTCAACCACAGAGAAAACGCAGTCTGAACTGAAATATTCCGCTCTCGCATGAATAATGGGGTTTCACTTTCTTTCCCCCCCATTTAACACTAGATTCTGTTTAGTTTCTGGGTACAATTCAATTCAAAATATTAAGGTCTTTAGGACCTCATGACATTTTTTAGCCTCCATTCAAGAATCCTTGAATTCATGCCCAGTTCAAGGTGTTCTCAGAGAAACTTTCCAGTTTGGATTTTAGTTCAAAAGGCTTGAGGCCTAATGTTTTTCAAAGGGATCTCTGCTTTGTTTCCACCCCTAAAAAGAAGGCTAAGAGAAGCCTTATACATGCATACGAATAATAAGTCCCCGCAGGGCTGAAAGTGGACTATCCTTACCTGTGTTACCATTGCAGTTAAAATTACTCATTGGGAGACAGATCCCATTATGCCAGGCACAGCACAAATAGAGAGCAAAAATGCAGCTTTTTCAACTAGTTTATAGGTAGTTTCAGCTATTATTTTATAAGTCCCTAGGGTACCCATGCATTGTACTATAAGGAAAGTTCAACTGTATTGGGTGTTGGCTGATTATCACAAAAGTTCTTATCCAAAGTAATGGTAATGTAATTTATTTTCTTTAACAGCAACCAGTAAGTGCCAAATTATCATTTGCCCTAAGGTTCTACCATAAAAGCGAAGCAATTCTTAAGTTTGAACTTGTCTTATAAAATGGCCTGGCATGTATTTCCATGAAGTCTTTCACCTTGTTTAAATTTAGTCTTTGTGATTATCTGAAATTTAAGCTGAGTGATAGTGCAATTTATTCCACTGGTTTACCGGAGTTTTATCAGCTACTTTAAATCTCTTATATAATTATTCGTTTTTTCACCTTGGCTCCCACAGCAGGCCTTCCACTTCTAAACACCAAAGCTTGCAGTCACATGAGAAAGCACTGAGCTGGCTTTAGAATTGGCCTGGAACATCTTGTATTGCTCTATGACATTTCTATCACAAGCTAGTTCACTTAAGGTGCCAGCCAGCAACAGTAGGCTCAGAAAAAATAGATTAATGATAACTTCATAGCCACTGAACTTCTGGCCTGAACAAATACACCTTTTCTAACATACTGTGATAGCTTTTATTACTCACATCAGTGTAATATGTGAAAGAATCTCTTGAATATACTAAATCAGAGACACAAAATTCTTACTTACATTTAAGGGTTGACACATTACTTCATTTTTACTGTGACAAAGATCAATGGAACAGATAGTGTAAATCAGCTTTGCAGTCCAGTAATTCTTTTTATTGCAAGGTTATGAAAGCCACCTTTCTACTTGACACTTTGTTATTCAAAACATTTATTTTTCATGTGTGTTGTAACATTAAGTTAGAGCACATAAACACCTCAGTCCCTTTACGGTATTCAGAACCCAACAGGACCAGATCTTTCTTGTCATGTCATGAAATGCTGTCCTTCTCTGAATATCTACCACCTCTTAGGATTTTACCATAAAATCCTTCTTTACCCTGTTTTGGTAAAGAAGTTGTTGGGCTGGAGAATAAATATGAGCTTTGGTGTTCCCAAGGCATTTTAACTTCTGGGTACAGATTTTTTTTTTTCTTCTTTTGGATTCAAATACTATCCTGTGATGGAGCACAGAAACAGATTACAACGTTTTGTTTCAGAGATGTTGAGAACAATATCATGCCCTAGTTAAGCAGACTTTTGTGTGAGTTTTGCCACGTTGCTTTGCTTTCATTGGCCTTAAATTTACTGATCCAAATTCAAGCCAAGACCTGGAATATTCTGAGCGGCAATACGGCAACTTTCCAAGAGTGCTAGTCTGAAGCAAAGAAAGGCAAGATTTGTTGGGAAAGGTAAAATCCTTTATTGGGAAAGTTTGAAATTAGCTTTCTGTAAGTAAAGATACAAACAAAAATGTAGACCTTTGGAGAATGGAGAGAATGTCCCCTGTCGCACTTTCAGAGCTGAATATCCCATTACCTAAACGTGGACGGAGATGTACAGGTATTTATCTGACCTTGTTCCTACAGTGTCTGAATACCACATTGTCTTTAATGAATTTGTCTTTGAAGCATCTTTGTGAGATGAAACACACAGCTTTGCCTACTTTACAGCGGGGACACTAGCACGTGGGGCCTTATGGCCTCATTGCAAGCCTTGAAAGGCATTGAGGTAATTGGAAACAGCCAGCCCTGGGACTAAGAGGGAATTTAGGTCAGGTGAATCTGCGCCTGGCCTAACTGAGAGATGTTACAGATTTTGAAACATGGGGACATTAGAGCAGCAGAGCATTTGCGTGGATGCAGCCGTATCAGCAAAACGTGTGCCTTATGCAAACGGTCCCTCCAAAGCCAAACAAGACACAGCAGTAAAAGCTGGCAAATGCCTCCAGCCCATATGCAATTTTGCTGGGCTATTTTCTTCGCCTCCAAACCAGCAGAGTTATATCAACATCTCATTGTCCCCGGGACAGCTGTCCCAGCGTTACGGACAGGCTGCTCTGAGGCTGGCTATTCTGCAGGATGATGCCCTGCCCCGGCTGCTGAGACGGCAGGCACTGTGCCACTGGGCCAGGAGAAGGTACTTTTGGTAGCAAGTGGCTGGTTTTCCCAAGCCTTACTCTGAGCAGAGACTTCATGTTTTGGCTCACATAAAACGTGAAGTTTCCAAGGTCTTGGAGGCAGGTGTCCAGCTCTTGGCACACATGCTGATCGAAACTTTTCACCGCGCTGGATATGTTTCAGGCTCCAGTCTTATCAAACTAGCTAAGTGTTCCTCTCCAAAATGAGTACTGTGCTGCCAGACCTCTTGGAATACTTATAATAGCGCTTCACCTTTTTTGTTAAGTTATTAGGTTTGTCTTATTTTATTGCTTTCTTTGCAAATTTAATGAGGGAAATATTTCTACCTATTAAAGATGTAGTAGCCCAGCTACAAGGGATGGGCAATAGTTATGGTGTGCAAATACTTATGGAAAAGTAAAAAGTTAGATATTAAACATACAAACGATAAAATTATTAAAGTAGAACGTGCTGTAACTTATTAGGGATGTATTACTTTGTGCTTAGAAAATGTCCATACAATGTTGGCAGCTACAAGCTGATATCCATCAGAGAGCACAACGCTTCCTTGCAGTCGCTGCTCAGCTCTGCCTTAAAACAGAACCACTACTCCTGAATGTGAAACTTATAAAGCATGTGGTTGCATCTGCATCAGCTCTGTAGACTGCATTTCTTCTGATTTCCATGGGATAAATTAAACCTTCAGGGCGTGCAGACATTTAGTTAAAGAAATTAAAACAGCTCATGAAAGACAGGATTGTATAAACAGAGTCTGAAGGTGCTCTGTTTGAAATTAGGCCAAAGCAAACGCTGTGGCCAGCTCTTCCTTTCCCTTAGGTTGCCTCCCCCCTTGGCGCCGCTGCGAGGGACACCTTTGCCAGACGGCTCCTGACCTCCCCTGTGCCCCTTTCTGACCCCCAGCCACTCAGCTGGTTTTAACTGCCGAAGGCCAATGCAAGGTCCTTCAGCATGTACTGCAGTGGCATCTCTCCATCTCTTCTGCTGGATATACTTAAGGGCCTGCTCAGCCAGTTGCTGGATGTGCCCCTCTGCCTCTTGCCCTGTGAGCCCACCGGGGAGGGGACTCTGCAGCCACCATCTTTTGGACAGGCATGCAAGAGCCAAAACTCGTTCCTGGGTAAAGGATGTTTTACTTCTCAAAGATAGTTTTTGTTTGCTTTTGGTAACTGTACCAAAAAACCCAAATGTGTTAGAACACATTTTTTATTAGACAACAAAACAAATAATCAGTTTGGTGACATCTGAATTTTTTTGGTGGCTACTAGAGGTTTAAAGCTATTAGAAAATAATTTGCAAAACAGCTTTTATCAAATTAGGACAAATAAGTCTACTTAATTGCAAAGAAGAGAAGAGAGAAACAAAGAAAAGGTAAAGCTCATACCACCCACCTCCATAAGCAATTTCTTTGAAGTTGATCATAGCCTGGGAGCTAGGGTTGTAGGTGTGAATATAGCACCTGAGAGTAGGTGCTGATTTCCCATCCTAAGACTGGAGGGAGCACTAGGGTGATTGATTCAATGAGATTTAAAATGAGATTACATGGTCTGTTGTGTGTTAGGGCTGGAGGATTTCTCTGTTAGACTGCCTAGCAATATTTTTAAATTCACCTTTAACATGGTGACTATAGATTTCTGGTCTTTTTATTTTTTACTTCTTTGCAGCATTCATCTAATCAATTCCCAATGAGCAAAAATTATACTTAATATCATAAGCAAAGAGATTCAAGATTCTGTGAGCAAACACTGTCGTTTGACAGTTCTGGAGGATTTGAATAACAAAATGTCATTACTTACAATGGAAATTGAGCAGTCCAACCACAAAGAAATCTAATCCTTTAAAAGTATTTTTTGCTGAATGATTTTATGTCATTATCCAGGAACAGAGAGGCATGACATACCAGCTTTGTTTTCAAGCTCCTAGTTGACCGCACACAATATTAAGTTTATTTAACCAGCGTCTATGATGGTTATGGCTGCAAAGAAAAAGGCCAATGTCTGAGCAGAATAACAGTGCAGAGCACCTGGAATGGTAGCTCTAGGACCAGTGAACTACCCTATTCATCCCAGTGAGTCCAAGGTGTAGTTTTACAATACAGCTGAGCCACTCCGAGCAAACTGCTTGCAAACTGGCCTTGCTGTCCTCCTCCACCACTTCCTTCGAGCCAGCTCTGGTGGCTGCTTGAACATGGAGTAAGGCAGATCAGGGAAACGGCACAGAAGAAAACTCGCCTTCCAACCTGTCTCTACCCGCTAAAGGGGGGAAGGAAGAAAGAAAAGATTCTTTTCCATGAACTGAGAGGATGAGGTGAAGCAGCTTTGAAATCTGTAGCTTGCAAATGTAAGAATCTGGCAAGTTTTTCCTGTCCTTAGGTAAGGCTCAGTATATGATTAAAAACCTTCTAGTAATAAATACTAGTTACCTTGTTAAAGACCACAGAGAAACCTTTGGTGGTGCTAACATACCTATGCTGCACTGGACCAGGACCCAGAAGCACATTAGCCATGCCAGCATTTTGCTGCCCCCAGCCCCGAGAGCCTGTCTCCAGCGAGCAGCCTTGGACAGAGGGGAAGAGGAATGCAGGACCATGCTGACATGGGACCTCACTTGGGACTTTGCTTACTTCTGGGCTGGCACGGAGGTCACTGTGCTGCAAGGGCGTTTTGCAGGTGACATGATCTACACTGCAGTGCCCCGAGAGGCTTATGCCTGTGATCTTCCTCTCCCCAGTTGAGGGTGCCCGCTGCTCTCCTGGGGAAATAAGTCACGCTCATTCCCGTATTCACCCCTCCCTACATAAATATTCACAAAGCCATCCAGGCAGGAGATGCACAAGCTGGGGGAAAGGATGGGGCAGGACTGGACTGGATTGGATAGATCCTTTTGGCAACCTTACGTTGCCTTAACCCCAGGAGAAATTTCTAATGTGTGCTGTTGTGCGTTCATGGCATCAATGTGCCAGCAACAATTTCTAGACTGGACAGGCCTGTTTACTGACAATCAGCTTCCAATGTGGTGTCCTGTGCTGCTGTCACTTAGGAGACTGATTTCTCCTCTTTGCTTAAGAGTCAAGGCCAACAGGCCAACAGAGCACCTGGACCAGAGTCCGTGAGAGTAGGGTGTGCACATCTTCCAGAAAATGGAAGGGGTCCGCTATTTCCCCCCTGCCCCAACTTACCCTTTGGGCTATCTGATAGGAAAGTTTTGCTGTTAAGCTCAGTTATAATCAGAATCAATGACCCACCAAATAATAGAGGGAGACTTACTTGTCTCTGTTATAAAATTTCCTATTTCATCTAGTGACTCCACCAGACCATCTTCAGGAAATCAAACAGTGAATGAGAAGCAGCTGGCACAAGCTGAATCTGGCAGGAATGCAGTGATTCTGGTCAAGACTGAAAAAGAGAAATGTTTCAAAAAGTATGTGGTACATAAACATTATCTTCCCTTGCCTCTATCTCTGCTCATGTCAGCCCACAGATCCTAAGTCATGCTAATCCCATCATCAAGTTTAGAAAATCATTAGAGCATCAGCAAAATACGCCTTTGACTTTCCTTGCAAGCAAAGATCAGATCTTAAACTCTTTCATCATTCTTGATGCTGGAAAAGAGGGGGCAGTGGTGAAGAGTCTCATTCTGGCAGAAAAATGCAGCCTACCTGTGCTGGCAGCTGCAGGTGTCCCTGCTGTTCGGCCATCCTTTTGTATTCTCAACACTGGTCGAATTTCTTATCAAAAAGAGTTTAGTTCTCACAAGCAGAGACTGTGGAGTAAAGTTTTAGTAGTTAAAATGGAATTAATCTGCCCTTAAAGCATTCCTTATCATTTCCTTTTGGACAAAGATTTTCTCCTTTAATATTATGTGCATATTTTCATTACCATAACTCCACTTTTGCCCAAGGCAAGAAGAGAGGAAATTTCCTGAAGTGCAAACAACAAAATAAGTTCATGCACGATTCCCTTAAGAGAAAGGCAAAGAACAACGAACTGGGGCTTATTTACTCTCCTAAATCTGAAGAAAGCCATATAAGTTCAATACCATAAAAATCCATGTATCCTATGAACAAAAAATACGAAGGTATCATATTTTGATCTGGAGGTAGACAGTTTTGTACAGGAACAGGAGACCAAGTTTGTGTATCAGGGAATGGGAGACCAATTTTACACTAAGTCGACATAAAATGATGTGCTATTGTGGTAGATAAGCAGAATGACAGCATACCTCATCTTCTTCACAAAGCACAGAGAGTGCATTTTACTTCTTTTTGAAAAGAAGATGCATTACGAGTTTATATGCTTTTTCTGGCCTGTACTATATGAATTAAACAACTTCTGTGAAAACAGTCTGACCTATTTTCCAGAAATGCAGAGCATAATGAAAGGGACCCATCCCAGGTGTTAGTGTTAGACACTGTTTAACCCACGCTAACATTTTTAAGCAAAACCAACCATTGTCAGGGAGTTTTGTGCCTTTTCTGTTGTTCATTACTACTGAAGCAGCAGCTTTCCTAACGAAGAAATTAAACTGGAATCCGACACTTCAGAGTCAGAGTAGCTGCAGAGACCAAAACTATAATGAAAACAATATCCTTCAACCAGATTTTCACGTGTTAACGGTTACTATCGCTGCCTTTCTCAGTACTGCCTATCTACATAACCATGGTCTGCAAAGAGAGTTCAAAGGGCTTTTCTATGTAGCAACGCACGCTGCTTCGTTTACTGCGCAGTACATCCTCGCGTGGACGCCCAGCAGTGTAAAGCTGAAGAGAAGACCTCGGCTTGCTTCTGCCATAAGGAAAAGCAAAACCTGGTTTGGTGCATGCAGAAAGATGGACCAACACTCTTCTGTTGGCTTAGCCGCTTAATTATTTTGTCAAATCAGTATTAAACACTCCAACTAATTCAAGAATTCTCTGAGTCCCAGATTGCTTGTCCTGCTGTTATTTTCTTTTGCAGGTGTTGCTATTCCTCTGCTGCCACGGGCAGGATCACGGGCTGAGCAGGCTGTAGGTCTGATATGATACAACTATTATTACATTCACTTCATACAACTCTGTGTTTAGACGAGGCATGAACACTTGGCTCTAGTCCCATAAATTATACTTCGCCATTAACTTCAGGTGGTCCAGGATTTCACCTCAGACCTTTAAAATCAAACCGACTGGGAATAAGTTTTAATTAAAAAAAAAAAAAAAAGATAGACAAGAATGTAAAATAAAAGAGCAGATCAGCTCTAGCCTTTAAAAATCACTACTGTCAAATCAATTCTGACCCAAACTATCTGCATGAAAAAAACTCTCTCAGATGTTTCACTGGAAAGTTAAGTGAAGCAGACATAATAACTACCATACTATTCCTTCTACAAGTCCCCTAAAATACATTGTGCTGTTACTGAAAAGCCGATGGCTTGTGCTCCCTCAGCTGGTTAATTCACGAACATTTCCCAGAGCTACACTATTACCGATGGCTGAATTTTGTGCAACTTCTTAATATCTTTACACGTGCAATGAGATTCCTCTCTACAAAAAAAGTTACAATAGTGCTAACAGTATGGTGCAGAGAAGCAAAAAGACTGACTCTTAGGGCCCTGCATATTATCTTGAGTGGTCTGACAGTAACATCAAAAGATAACAAATAAAAGCAAACATTGACTCTTCCTTCTCATCTCCACACACTTAATTAGACTTTACCCTGACAAAGCCCTATTCTTTAAATAAATAACATGAACCTGTAATTCTCTGTTCTCGTATAGCACTTCATATGAAACCGTAATTAATTCAGGAAAATAGTGTTTTCCACTATAGAATTCCCTAAGGCTTTTTTATACTGTTATTGGCAATGGATTTTTATTATTTAAGCTTTGTCCTCTCAGTGAAAAGCATGCAGGACTGGCCACATGCTCTCCAATACACAGCCTGTGGAATCCATTCACCGTAATACCCAGTGTAGGCTTAAATAGACAAGTAGCGAGCTTCTCATCCACCCAGCTGTGGTTGGTTTGAGGTTTTACTTGGAATACCAGGAAATTCAGTTTTGCTTCTGTACCATTTTTTTTTACCAAGGAAAATTATTTGCCATTATCGTTTATTCAGTTATTTCCCATACTTATTACTCTCTCTTCTTTGCCTTCCTTCTCAGGCAAATCTAATTGAAATGTGGTAGGCCTACTTTCTCTTATTAAGTTACTGTAAAAATAAAATGCTGCCTCAGTATGTTTAGTGAAAATATGTAAGGAAGTGTCAGCAAAGGAAATTGAATAATTCTTTTTAATTTACACCCTTTGAGTAGATTAAAGTGTTATATACTTTCAGTGTAAGCAGAGGTTTCCTTTAGATGCCGAGAAGAAAAAGAAGAAAAAATAGGGCTTCTAGGAACTACGTTTCTCCAGTAAGCAATACTTTCATTATTTCTGTTTCTTTATAAATAGCCAGATATATTACAGGTGTCTTTCATGAAGAGCTGTGTTGGATGGTTTGATCCTTTTTTTAGTAGGGACCTGATTTTTGCCAGGTAAGTTGAAATAAAGTCATAGGAATCTAGTTATTCCATTTATCCATGCAAACCTGATGCTGGAAAGTGCTTCTACAAGAGCAGCTTGCTCATAGAACACCAACCTGGAAAAAGTAAGCTTTTTTTTTTTCCTGCCATATCTGAGATACAGGTAATATTCCACAGAAATAACACAATATTTTACTTGTAAGTGATTTGGCACAAGACTTAGAAATCTCACTAAGAAAACTTCACAGGTGCAGTTGAATTCAGAGGAGTGTAACCATCTGCCAGAGACTCCTATGGAGAATGATTCCTGACTCTACTTAATTCCAAAGTCTGTAAATTCATGAATAAAGAATTGAAAAGTCTTCAGAAAGGACTCAGATTCTTTTCAGAGTTTCCTACAATGCCTTGAATCGAGGATAGGGCTAGTTTGGTGGAGAAGAGTAATACAATGTCAAAGTGAATTGAGTGCAAGTTGATAAAGAAGACAAAGTAGCAGCCCTGGCAAATAAAAAACGTGCTTTTCCCTGGGTCCGTCGAGGCAGCGGTGATACCAGACCATGGATGGATATGCCTCAGCTCTCAACAAGGAGCTTCAGCAGGAGACATTAAATTCCAGCCAGCCCTGCACTGTGAGCCAAGGCAAGGCTCAGGGTGCAAAATGTGGTGGTTCATGAGTGAAGGCCACAAAAAAGCTAGCCTTCAGCTTTTCACCTAGATTTCTGTCAGCATTTTTAATGTTGAGCTGCTAGATACAACATCTGTACACCTCTAAGCCACCCTTGCATATACATCATAGATTTTCTCTAATCAGAGAAAGAAAGACCAGCAGAAGTCTGAAAGGACACACCTTCCCTATGGAGTGAATGATGGAAAATAAAAACCTTTCAACTGGTAGATAAATTTGTTTAGAGTAAATTATTTCCCAAGATGATGTCTAGCAGCACCTTCTAGCAAGCTTCCAGATGAACTCCAGGACTTGGTTACAGGGGAATTTACAAATTTCCAAATACGGTTGGGAGCCCAGCTTTAGTTTCAGGATCCAAATTTGTCTAACAGCAGGACCTCTTGCCTGTTCTACCAAAATGGGAACCTGATGAAAATCTGATAATATTGTAAAAGCTCCTACGACAGTTTCATGGACTTACTATAATAATGTATCCCATGAAGTAGCTAAAATGAAAAAAATCTATTCCAGGCAGGTCTCTAATCTTAAAGTATAAATCCAGTCTGTAATGAAACAGTAAAGCAAAGCTTTATCTAAAATTTATCTGTAATAAGTTTTGGGAAGTTGGTTAATAATTTATCTCATAGACTAAAAGTAATGGTAGCATCCACTGATAAACTACTTCTCTGAAGTAATTTTCTGAAGGAACTGGGGAGGAATGTGTATAAATAAGAAAGATGTATGTGACTACTCTCCCTGTGAGGTATATAGAGAATTTACATCCACCCTTTTGTCAGGTGATCTTTTGCTAATCAGGTAACAAAACAGAAATACGCCAATAGAAACCTTAATGAGCAGACTCTGATGCAGAGAATTATGTTGTGTTTCAAATGCTTCATATTCATCTAAGAGAAGGAATACAGGATTCACAACAGAAAATTGTTCCTACCCCTCTTTACCATAGGAAGATGCTAAATCTTCCCTTTCATCATTCTGCTCACTAGTCTCTGTCACTGAGTGTAAGGCAATGAAGATTTATTTCTCAAGCTCCCAAGTAATTATGAAGTAAGATAGTTTCCAGGGACTGGGGGCAGTGTTATCCAAAGTCATTTCTCCAGTAACATAGAAATATTTTTTTCTGGTAGCACAGAAATCACTGGAAAAGCTAGGTAAATGTACCAGACTATAAATAAAAATATAAATCAGGCTTATATAGGAAATGTTCAGCCCATTCAAGCAACACATTTTAAAGTACATTTACTTGAAATACACAGCAGGATTCCATATAGACTTTGCAGGACATGATTGTTTGGATTGGTAGTCTTATCATTAGAAAATTCATTTTGCTAGGTTTATGGCACTTTAAAAGATACAACTGTCTCTTTATTTGGTTTTGAACATATAACTCCAGCCTGAGCAGTCATGTCATCCAGAATTCACATAGTTTCTGGGAAATGCAGCCAATACTAAAGGACATCACAGGTCACAACATTTCTAAATTGACCTTTGGAGACAGCAATTTTTTTGCAACGAGATGATATTTAGAATTTCCTGGCTCATTTGAAGGACATTTGCATGGTGTCTATGCAAGCATTAAAGTTGAACTAAGTTCTGTTTTCTTAATTCCGTATCTAGCCAATAGATATCACTCGGTCTCAGTGGAAATGGGATATGACAGTTTTCATCTGGTGAAGCTATAAACAGTATTGTCGAAGGAAACAGATCTCTCCTTTCAAGAAGACAAAGACAGGGAAGTGTAGCTGACTTTGGCTTTAGCCCTGGCCATAAAGGGGGCTGTTTTCTCTCTGAAGTGCTATATGTATATACCTCCCTGGTTACAAGTAGGCAGTAAACATGTTTAAGGTTGGAAAGACCAGTCCCAGGCTTATGAGTGAGGAAAGTTTGTTAGTCCTGGAGGCAACCATCAGCAGCAACAGCAACGACTGAGTATTTAAGTGAAGGAATGGAGGGCATAAAGCTAAAAATGGCCCACTAGCCGTTAATTTCCTGTAGCTAGACATGCCTTTCTGGAACTTTAAACTTGCCTTTGCTTTCCTCTTGGTTCTAGGGAAGGGGACTGTATTAGAGAGGGGGGAAGATGCCTGAAAAAACATGAAACCTATAAAGAGACAGCTGAAATCAGTTTTCTGCACTAGCCTTTGATTAGCGGTTCTCCAGCTCTAAACCCCTGAAGCTAAAAGAACTGAAAAACCCAGCCATAAACAATGAAAGCTTTGAATTAGCTTCTCTTCATATGTCATGCAAGAGGAGAGGAGTGACGTGCCCGCCATGAATAGCCACACAGAAGGTCAGCCGGAATCAGCAACAAAATCCAAGGGTGGAAACTAATAGCTAAAAGCATCTTTGGGACTCTTAAGAAAAGATGGATTAAAATCAAGGCGAGTGTTAATTAAGCAAGTAAAACATTTGTTAATGGAGGAGAACAGACACAATGTAAACCAACGTGAACATGTGGAGGTGCTGGAGGCTCCAAACTCTGTCCCCGTGCAGCCCAATGCTTCTGACCTATTTCCTTCAGCATTCAGCCTCCCATAGGATCATGTCTCACTGCTCAGGGATGCAAGGAGACAATGGATGTAGAGGAAAGTAAATATAGGTAATAAAGGAAATTCAATCCATCCACTAGAAGATTTTGTTCCTCAAAACACCAGTAAAGCCTCAAAACAGCAGATGACTATCTGCTTCAACTAGAAATTAAAAAAAAAAAAACAAAACCAAAAAGATCTTACTAGTTGATAACAGGCTATCCATTTTGAAGAAACCATTAACACTCTGAAATCATAGTCCTGTTCTGAAAGCCATTCAAAGTGGCCTGTAAAGATCCAGGCTTCATGTCCACAAGCAGACTTCTAACACAGTGTGTTTATTTAAACAAAAAGATCAAGGCAGATGCTTGCAAGCAAGCCAGTGGAGAAATTTTTCTCTATGAAAGAAGGAAGTATTTATATCAAGATGCTAGCAGAATAGCTTAAAGACATAAACCAGACAAAACTTTGGAAAAATTAATTTATTTTTTTTTGCTAGAGATAACCTATTGCAAGTCTTGTTTGTGGGAACCAGGTACTAAGAGGATAAATTATGAAGCAAGTGATTTTTTTTTTACCATTTTGAGTCATTATTTAACTATCCACCATTATTTTTCCCTTAAGTTTTCTATTTCTGATTTTCTTTCAGTTAATAATTTATATTACAGGTATTACAGAAAATTTGGTGCCCCAGAGAGATTTCTTAACACCAGCGATTATCACTAAAAGCAGTAACTTATTCATAGCCTCTTTTTACATAAATTTCTTTAAAATGTAAAGGAGAAAATTACGAACTGTAAAGATTTTAGAAGTTGCCCAGGAGATGTTAGCAGTACCAGCTTCTGGGAGTCCAGACGGTGAGTGTTTATGTCGTGGTTTGGGCCGGATTGGTCCAATCAGGCAGAAAGAGAAATATAACTAAGGAAGTAGCATTTACTGGTACAAAACCCTTCCCACGTCATTTTCATTTACTACACATCCTGTTGCGTTAGCATACCTAAACCTAATCCCAACCTAACAATAAAAGAAAATCTAGTACACATGAAAAAGAAAAGCCTGCTCCTAGCTTTTCATCACTAACACTACTTGTAGGGTTTTGCCCACCTTTCCTCTCACCATCTAGGAAAATAACACCGTGTTGCTTCTTGAAATTAAAATAAAGTAATTAGACTTAGGGCCACTAAAGTTTATAGAGCCAAGGTACACTGGTGTTTTTTCTCATTTGGTATTCTACACAAGCCCTAGAAGAAGGGAATCCATATTTCAATTTATCAATCTTTTTTATAAAACCAGAAAGCAAAAACTAAACTGCTTTGGGTCACCTGTGAATTTCGGTCTACTCCTCAGCTGCTCCACTCACCATGCTCCAGGAACAAAGAGTCTTCCAGAGGCTGCAGACTTGCATAGCTCCGGATGGACTTTTCTTTTTTTTAATCATTTCCTCTAGTAAGAAAGAAAATGTATGTTAAAAGTGAAGTTGCTCATTTAGCCAAAGAGGTGCTCAAACAGAATGATTAGAAGGTTAAAAATAGACAAGTACTTTCATAGATGCAAAAGCATATGCAGCTGCCATTTTCCCTGGGCATGCACATGGTTCAGAAAGCTCTCTGTCGCCAAAGGTTTCTTTGTGTCTGAAGAGCCTATTGCTAAAAGCTAGTTGGCAAGTATAGACCATTTACTTTCAGGTATGAAGGAGGAAACGCGTATTCAGTGTTTGCTGCACTTACAAGATTATCAGTGGAATGCACGGAAAACCGGGATGTACAAGGAAACTTGTTTATTCACTGCTAACAGATTTTTTTTGTCAGCCCTGACTCTTTTTTAATAAAGGCATTTTTCTATAAAATTACTACTACAGAACAATATAGTTGATGTTTCCTGCCATCCCCAAAAGCTAGATGTTTCCCCATTTTCCTTTACATGTGCCACTAATTTCAGTGGCACACGTTAGAAATAGCTATAATACCACTGTAATAAAATTAATATGGCTGTGGAAAATGTACACAAGAGACACAGCAGCTACTGTATTTTCCCAGTATGTTTTGTGGTATAAGTGCTGAACCCTTTCCACTATAAGACCTGTTTCCAGTTGCCCAGTTTCAGCCATGTTAAGTTGAAATTTTCCATGCCAGGGTTCTGATCCAAGTCAATTTAGGGGAGAACATTTTCAGGTCTACTTGTTCGATCATTTCCAAGAGTCATCTAAAAGCATCCTGGTGATTTTGCCTTTAAACAGGTCCTGTGTTTCTGGACCTTGAAGTGAGTACTTTTGCAGGATGATTACTCTGGCCACAATGCGCCAGAGGAGATGAAGCTGATGTGGAAAGGAGTGAGGATGGAAGACGGGATGGTGGATGGGGAAGGGAAAAAGAGAATACACAGATGGTTGGGATGAGGGCAGTGGAAGCAGCCCTCCTCCCTGCTAAGGTTGGATATGGAAGTGTCTTGGGATGGAGAACACTAAAACTGGAGGAGAAACTGCAGGAGGGAGAGTTCGGGAAGGAGGTAGCAAGTGGGAAGGGGAAAAGATTGGACAAGGAACTTTGCTCCAGGAGAAGGTGGAAGTGGCAGAACAACGTGCATGAAAGCAGCTGAGAAGCCCAAAGCATGCTGATAAGAGACTTGGGAGCACTAGGGGAAAAATTTCAGACAGCAGGCCTGGAAGGATTGGCTGGGGAAGAAAAATTATACTGGAAGCTGGAAAAATGGGGAAGAAGATACAAAGCCAGGGAAGAGGCACGCCTGGCAAAGAAAGAGATGGGAGGGGAAAGGCAGAACAGAAGGTCAGACTTGGGGTTGGAAAGAAGTGTCAGAAGAACCTATGCCTCACTGGAAAAAAAAAAAGGCTGCCTTTTAAAAGAATGTTTTTGTCAAGTGAAGGGCTCAAAAGCTAGAAAGTTTCAGATTAAGGCTTCCTGTGTAACCCTAGCTCAGTCTTCTTTGGGGTATTCTCATCACAACTCTCACTCAGATTAGCAACTGTTTGCTTTCATGGCACCTCATCATTACGAGGAAATCAACAAGAGGCTGAACAAGCCATAATCTATTTTGCTAGAACAACCAGACAAAATAAGATGTTTGAATTTCTTTTAGCTTGAGTTAGTCTCCTGTACAATGGTACCTGTTCCAAAACACACCCAATACCAGCTGTATCAGGAGATAAACATTAGTTTTCAAAAGACCTCGGCATGGGATATGAAACATTATGATTACCCATGTGCAGCAAAGAAAACACAGAGGAGGTAATGTCAGTGAAAACATTTTTTCAAAGTGTAAAAGTAAGAGAGAAACAGGCATTACAGTGTTCATTGCAAAGAAAATGCTACAGTATACTCTAGGTAAAGTGTAAGTTATCCATAACATCATCCTTTCCTGAAAATTATATACTAGGAAACAACCTGTATCAAACAACAAATAAGCAAGCAGCACACTGAAAGGCAGGCAGAAGCACATTGCAGGGACACCTATCTGAGGGCAAAGCATAACTGTGATTTCTGTTGGAGACAGACAAATAAAATAGGTATTGCAGAGCTAGCAAATTTAACAGGTTACAGAAAAGTACAGAGAAAATATTTAAAAGCATTATAAACATAAACCACGATAAAGATTTCCCTCAATAGCCTATTTATTGGGACCATTAGGATTCAAGGCCAGAAAAAGTCCAGTCAAGAGATCCCAATATAAAACAGCAAGGCCAGAAGTTACAGGGAGTATGGGGCAGTACTAACAGTGAAGATTCAGGAGAAGAAAGTGTAGGGCTAACTTTTGTTCAATTTTTCCAAGTCAAATTCTCTATATCTGCACTCGCAGTGCAGCAAAGAAATGTGGATGCTACCGACAGTGCTGTTTTCTCCCTTATAAAGGCAACAAAACTCTTCAATTAGGATTCTGCCCAGATAATAATGCTTTTTAATACTTAAATGCAGCTTATTTCAATATAAAGAAAACACAGGAATTTCTGAAATAGTCTGCCTTATTTCCCAGAAACTTTTAAAACCTTCTAAATCTTATTGTCAATGGTGACTTCTAAGTTCCCTCTCCCATGGCCTTCTCCCAAAGTCTTCCAATAACAAGACTTTGGAGGATGAATATGTTTTAAAATCCACTCTTTCTTTATCAAGCATCCAGAAGAACCAGAAAAAATTCAGTGAAATGTCACCCCCTCTTTTAATAAAGTGCATTCTTCAACTTTTTTAACTTAATGGTAAAATACTTCATTTAAGGGTCATTCTTGATAGAGTTACAGTTAGAAACGATGTTCAGCGTCCATTGAATTCTTTTGATGCCCCCTGCAGGCCACGCTGGATAGGAAGCCTAAATCCTCGTAGAAAAAAACCCTGTATGTAATATCAAAATACCTATTTTATTAAGAAATAGAGCTGCTTTCATTTAAGCTCATCTCACAAATTTACTGATGTGCAGTCCTTCCTGTTCCAACACGCACAACCCAAATGCAAAACAGTTCTAGATTCCTTCTCGCTGACCTAATTAGGCAGAATAACGAAGGCTGACAGAGCAACGCAGCACAGAGATGTGTAACGCCAAATACAGGGCTAAAATTGGATGTTCTTGCTGTACGTGCAACTCGGAGGAGTCTGCTCCAACCCTGCGGGGACATGCAGCTTTGCTCTTTTCTAACCTAAAGATACCAGCTTGTTGTCAAACGCTTTTGCCTCCATGCAATAGTGACTCATACAGATGAGCAAACTTCTGAAATGAGTCAATTGTTGGGCTAGTGTGGAGTCAGTCGCCTTCAAGAAGCTGAGGGCTTCTCGTTGTGGTGGCTTCTCCCTACTAAGGGCCCTGCAAGACTTCATAGTACCCACCTGAGAGTCAGTCATTGCTGGGTTCTCTTCTCCAAGAGTGCAGAGTATCAGGATCCTTGGGGACAAATGTGATAAAACTGCGCTAGCTGGTTATTTTTCATTATTTTCCCTTTTAACCTTGGAGACTGCACACATTATACATTTCTCATAAGGGATCTATTTTGTTAGCAGTTTGGAAAACGTTGGCTTTCTGAGATGAAATATTCTACTTCAGTACTCAGGAGGAGGGAAAAACTGTAATCACACATCATTAAATGAATCACCCCACTACCCTAGCAGAATGTAACAGGATACAGTGTGCTGTGAAAACCTGCTTTACAAAGTTAAAATTACTCTTTCTGTAAAAAACAGGATCAATCACCCATCATTTTTTGGAGAAAAGATACATAAGACCTGGAAGGCATGAGGCAAATATGGTGGGATAATTCCCAGCTAAAGAATAGTAAAGGGACGGATGAAAGAAGAAATGGAAAACAGAAATTTCTAAAGAATGTTTGTGAGATGAGTTGCAGGGAAGAGAACAGCACTGAGAACAGATAATTAGCGGTGGGAAATTAGTACAAAGGCACGTAAGGTTCTCATAACCTTTTTGTTCCTGTTGTCATCTGTTTTTTAGGAAAAAAAAAGCCCTCTGAGACAGGTCGTCGAAGTTTGATGGATGCACACAAGCTGATCTGGGATCATCCTGGACCTCTTACATCAACCTGCAGCAGTTTGGAACCAACGTGCAGCCAGTAAGAATACGGTGGGTAGGAGAGAAAGGACACACGGTGGAAGCAAGCCTCTCCAGAGGAATCGCTGCTATTATCTGGTCTCCATTACACAGATGTTAACTCTGAGCTATTTTGTGCGCTTGTTTGATAGCTAGTGTCTAAGGTATAGCGCTTTTCTTCTGAAATGTCATCTTTCTATTGTGAACAGTGAAAAGAACTGCCATGCTGAGGTTTGGGGGTGGCTTGTTTTGTTTCATAGGGCTTATCTCTGCCAGCCTCTTGCATGATAACGCTGCCTTGGCAGCCAGGAGTCAGAAGAAGAGATTGCTGTTTCAAGTCTTGCTCAATTTAAGGAATCCAGAATAACTTCTCACATTTATTCCTTGGAGGGGACCAACCAAACTTAATTTCCTTCCCAAAGAGCGAAAGGAAATTAAAACAAGTGTTTAAATGGAGTTGAGTATGTGCTCAAAACTTTTGTGAGAAAGTCAGTTTTAGTTAACCCACACACACACTATTGTGATAAGGCTTTCAAGGAACCATCTATTTTACTCATACAACAAAAATTCAATATATTTATAATTCGAAGCACTTCTTTGTACACAACATTGTTCACCTCAAGACTTGTTCTGATTTATTCTACTAACTGAGGTGACAGTGCTGATTTAGACTTCTTCACACCACAAAAAGAGTGGCCGGGTGAGGAAAAGCCCTGATTTCAGCAGACAGAAATGGGCAGTTGTTCAGCTCTACAGGGTGCCAGCGGACAGACACAGGCCATTCAGTTTAATGAGTCTGTCATTACAAGGCATAAACTGATGGACAGAGATTTCTTACCCATGATGAATGGAAGAAGAATAAGAAGGGGATAGTCCAACATTGTCAATCCTGTTCCCCGAGCAAATATTACCATTTGGGTAAATGCATTTAAAGAAGCTGATCCTTTCTTTACAGACTGTAAAGAAACGGAGAATAGAGGAAAATCCACACCATCAGCATCTTTAATTTAGGGTAAGCGCCATGAAGACTTTGGTTCCTGCTCCTGTCTGTGGGATGCCCAGCCCATTGTGCAGCGCAAGAGTTGCACAGTGAGCCCTTGGGATCCAGCCAAAACCTCCCCCAGGGAAAGCGTGATCCAGGAAAGGTCCTGTCCCTCAGGCCCATAACCGGACAACTGCAGCTATCGTCCTTACCTGGCTCCAACCAAGCACACATGAGTTGAGGTCCAGGAGGCAAATAGAAGTCATTCTCCCCTAAAACAGAACAGTGGGGGCAGTGATGAGGGAAGGTAATTTAGCTTACTAACGATCTTATTTCTTCTGGCATGAGGCATTTCACTTGAACCAGATTTATAGGATCCTGGGTTTTGCTAGATATTTAGTAGTAATTTGGAAAACATAAGCACTCTTTAACTTGTTATGAGAGAGGATGAAAATTAAAACCTCTTTAGTTAGTGCAAATTGTAACTCTCATGATATTGTTTTCCAAATTTTCAGAAAGTTTTCAGAGCAGAGGTCTCACTTTTCCAAGAATTCCTTTAAAAATGAATTGCTCAACAGTGCGTTCAGTAATATTTCAAACACCAGTACAGTTAATGAACTCTGCTGTTGCCATATAAGCAGTACATTAGGCTATATCATTGCAGTCTCATTTAATCTCTTGCTTTGATTCTTAATTCTTGCATCTTCAGAAATTGGCAGTGACAGGGGCTTCCAGATCCCTAGTGAAGGCAAGGCAAGGAGTTTATAAAGTTGTTTTCCCTATGTTGCCGTTTTCAAAAGAAGGGGTAAGCAAGAGAAGCTGCCCTGGATGTCCTCTTGATGGCTTGCAATCCTTGATCTCTTTGAACACAGACTGCTGCTGACTTCTAAGGTCTCACACCAGCTCAGCAAAGCCAGCAGAGCGGTTGCTTCAGACACTGTCGTTTAATCATCCAAGGTAGGAAAATGTATCACAGGTCTGAGACAAGACAGGAATTTGCTGCTGCGCTTACTTTGCTTTGCTTAATGGTCTATCATGTCATTCCATTTTATCTGCATCTTAACATGGTATGAAGGATCCTCTAGGAACACTTTATCTAATATCTTCTGCAAAACAAATTGCTTTCACTTCTTTTAAGTTGTTCTCACTTTCACGGTAATATAGCAGAGGAAAAGAAAGTTTCTGATGACTTATGGCAGGAAGCAGATAACGTGCCCTCCTGGCATCACTGAAGGAGAAGCGGAAAGCTTTCATAAACACATTTCTAAAAGGCAAGATGAGAAACAGTATATTGCAACTTCAGAAAGGCCCCAAGTACCGAGTTTGCATTTATGTCCTGAACCTCTTGCACTTGGGGATTGTTCAGCTCTTAGATACAGATCTAAGGCCGCTTTTCCATGATATTACAAGTTAATTATGAATTTTAAAAACAGCACTTCTAAAAGGCTTTATGTGCTGATGTCACATTTGTTTCCCAAACAATGGGAAATGAGAAGGAAAAAAAGCAGCAAAGACTAGGAAGGCTTCAAGCTATTCAGGTCAGAGGTCTTTTTCTTCTCTGTATGCAATGCTCAGGACCTTGAGGCTGTGGGAAGAATACTGAAGGAACTTTTTAGCTAGAAAAAATCTCCCAGGAAAAGCCCCATGGACTTGGTAACACCAAAAGATTTTTCAAATGTATGTTTGTTTCAAATAAATATTCACCTAGTACAGCAAAATAAGCTCCATCATTTTGACATTATCAAAGTAAAGGGGAAAAAAAAAAGTCTAAACACAGTTTCATCTAAACCTGAAACAGTTTTTCTGACTGTTCAAGAGCTTCCAGCAAATGAAAGGAACCACGTATTTTATGGAGCTTGGCATCATATGTTATTCCAATAAAGAATATACAGTAAACCTTCCCTGAGGCCTTCTGACATTAGATTTTGCAGAGGAAAAGAAGGAAGGATTTTTCCTAAGTTCATTTATATTTTGATAAGGATTTAAATAGTACAATACAGCAGTAGGATACCAGGCCCTGTACAAGGTCCAACACTTTCACAGCTCAGGGTTCGGGAAAAGGTAGTTCACAGATGGATGTAGTTCCACAACACCACATGTGCAAAGCTGGCAATAAAAACTAAAACCTGCTGTTCATTTGAAGACAGGATCTGTGGCGAGGTACAGCTGTTTGTTTGAGCTAAAACATGGCAAAATAAACCAGCTAACCAACATCACAAGTTTGCGCCCACACCCTAACATGTCCGTTCAAGGCTTTAATTGCATTTATAACAAGAGACCAGAAAATATACTACAGGATGGCTGGAACAAAGAGAAAACAGACATATGTCTACTAATTCAAAGGGCCAAGAAAACTGTGTGAGGTTGGAGAGGATGGGAAGGAAGGTGGCAACAGCCTGAAAATAGTTTTAATATGGCTCTGTGAATAACTGATAGTCTTCTGGAGATTGTCTGAGTCCTGAGGAAGAAGAGAAGGAAAAGGTATTCGTTATTGCTGAAATGAAAATCTGAAAGAACTATTCAGTGAGCAAGGTCACTCGATGGTTTTGGACACAAGATAGACCATTCAGCCTCAACCCTTTTGGATCTGAATCAAGAGAAACAATCTAAAGAAAGGGTTGGAGTTACACAGTTGCTAGTACTGTTTAAATGATTCATAAGTTAAAACTCTAAGGCAGCTGAAAAGAGTGCCAGATTTTATTGATTCTCCCAGTTTCACAGGCTGAAACCAGTATCGCTTGTTCCCCAGGAGAGATCTGTTCTGATTTTTCTGCCCATACGAAAGACCTACAACAGGCAGCACTGAATGCTCCATGCTCTAAAATAGCTTACAAACAAGTATGTAAGTGAGAAAATAAAATTCAAGGTTTCCTTTCTTAACTCCATGCAGCAAAGAGACATCTCAAAGGAAACAAAGAAATAGAAGTTCTTCACTCATTTACAACTCTCGTTTACTGAAAATCTTCACAGTTTTACAAAATATTACAGATGGAGCCTCATTCATATGAATGCTGAACTGGATTACAAGTAAAGGTGTTTCTCTTGTGCTGTTTTTTATCGATTATGCTATAAGCCTAGGCAGAGACCTTGGTTAATCTGTGTACTAACTTGGGTTCAGCAGTTGGAACAGAGCTGTTTCATATTTCATAACCTATTGCAGTATTCATTTGGACTGTAAAGGCTGTAGCAGAAGTAACTTGGTGATTACACCTAAAGGTATTTCTCAACCATAAGAAAAGGATGAGCTTAAACTGTTTCCTTGATTTGCCTTCCCATTTTCAGCCTTAAAGAAAAACATTGCAGGAAAAAGCAACTGAATTGCAACATTGCTAAAATCTGAGAGAAAGCTGCAGTTGGTTCCTGTGTCTGGATTAGTGGAAGTGATTCATTTGAAGATGATACTGACCGTTCAGTAAGCATTGTTCACTCCCTACTTCTTTACAAGGCAGAAATCAATGCGGAGCCCTCCCTTCACCAAGCACAAGTCATTGCAATTTAACTTGCGAGCACATTCTGGTTTCCCGACATGATCATTGCACAGACTGCTCTGAAAAGATATTTCATGCAAGTCAGCCGTGTCCTTTACCGTTGGCTTAGTGCTAATTGCACTGCACAGACCACGGAAAGAAGATGCTTAAGAGCAAATCCTTGTGCTAGGACTTCTTTCAGCACATCATAAGGCTGGGAATTAGTCTCCTGGGATTTCAGTGACACATGAAAGCTTAAAGAAACATCCGCTTTCTGACCAAGCTTCTTATAGTGCTTAGACCAATTTTGCTGACACACTGTTTCCACGGAAGCCTGCTTTTGAAAATTAATGCCCATTGGATAATTAACTGATATTAAAGGAATTTGACAGCAAAAGCAACCTGCTGGGTTCCTTTTGACCATGGTCCAAAGATACACTGCTCTGGTTAGTGTGATTAGTAAGACGTTATTAGCCTACAGCTATGCTGCAGAACCATTAGTCCACATTGTTGCCTCGCTCCTGAAGCAGTTCCATGCAGGTGATATGGACGGATGCTATCAGTTAATATCAGTTATTATGATATCATAACAAAATCATACACAGCAGGGTTTTTTTTGAACCAAATCACTTACTTTCACATCATTATAGAAAGATAATAATGTTACATGCGAAGGGAAGGTAAAATCACACTATTTTGCAAAAATAGCTGCTATAATTCCTAGTAAATGAATACCTTTTCAGATGCTCAAGAAAGTTCAAATGTGCAGTAAAAAGACTGTTTTTTCTTCTGACAAATTCATGTAAAGACACAGTTAATATGGTGGAGCCAAATACTTATTATTGTAGGCCAGATTCTTCAAATCAGAGCAGCTACTTGCTACTCTGCTGCTAGGACAATGGCATTGCAGTAATGGTCTTCCTATCTGCTTATCAAGCCTGCAAGGAGGCTCTGAGGACTGTCACTCTCATCACGCTCTCCTTCCCTGAGCTCGTGTCAGCCGGGTGTGCAGGACAGGAGCAGAGGTCTGGGAAAGCTGCACTTCCCGTCGGCTCCAGCACACGCTGCGAGCGGTGTGCTGCATTGCTCGGCTACACATCAGGATCCGGCTATTGCTTTCCACTTGGATTTGTCCCTCAGAAAGACCAAACTGGCAACCTAGCTTTCTTACACCGGCAATGCTAAAATTCATTTATCATGCTCATTTCAGTTAGGGTGTTAGTCACTCTGCCAGGACAGCTGCCAACCCTCAATCATTCTTCCTGTATGAGTTTCCCAAAGGCTGACTTTTGGATGGCGCGCGTGTGGGTCCAATGTTTATTTTTGTTCTTCTAAGCATTTTTTAAATTCCTCCCCAGTTCAGCATGGTGATACCTGATGAAAAGCAGGTGAGCAGGAGGCTGCTTAAATGCCGCTTGCCCAGCCATGCAGCAAGGCCACGCTACTTGTAGTCTTTTGCAAGTAAAGGAGACAGAATGGAAGATAACACTAAACTGCACTTTTCCAACAGTGAACTGACTGCCTGTCATGGGGAGCTTTTCAGCGGATTTAAAGAAGGAAAGAGTTAGCAGGAAGGCTCAGTCTTGAACACACAGATTAGTAACTAGACAACCAGGGTGGCCCAGGGCCACTTCCGATATAAAATACCAGTGAGTCACTTCTTCAATATTCTCAATTTAATCTTGTGTGTGGCAATACAGCCGCCTCACAGTGTTTCAGTCATCGCTCTGCGTTGTCGTGGGCGCAGCACTCTGAAAAGCCTGGGATGGTTTTGCTTCGTGGCCTTTGCTTTTGGGAGGCTGAGGTGGCTGGGAGGGTCACAGGTGGGACTTGCACATCCACACCTGTGGAAGGACTCGCTGGAAACATGGGAGCACACTGAGGAGTGAATGAATGTACCAGAACAGAAATTAGGTGCAGTAACTTGTTGGATCAACACGCGTTATAGAGCTCCTTCCTTTTAATCCATTTGACACTGCTGCAGCCTTTTGACTTAGAAAGAAAGGATGCAGCAAGATGTTTCTGCTGAAGATGTTAACTTTTTATAAAATTAAGTCCCTGATGCAAAGTTAGGGAAACAAGTGGAATTCACATCAAAATGGGAGCCCTTGGTTCAGCAGCCTGCCTAAAGACAAGCTTTCTGACACGGTTGAAATGTGTGTCTAATATGTCAGCTAGATATTTTGACAGCATGGTGTTTGTGTGTTGCTTGTGCTTTAACCATCTGGTAAGCACATTGATTCCTCCAGAGAAGGGAGAGATGGTGACAAGCACAGCAGAGATTTACGCGGTTTACATTACAGCTTTACACCCGACCGTGAGGTCGCAGCACTGCACCCCTGGAGCATAGTTTGGCAGCAAACACCAGACACAACCCTTGCACTTGCAGGGACCACGTTTCTTCCTCTCTCGGCGGCTGACACGGATTTGTGAGAAGCACAAACATGAGGAAAATAACCCTGAGCAGACCATCTGTGGGAGGTGCCATCAAGGCTCTTGGAAGTGCTACCACGGCACACCACGATGTGCCAGTCTTGTTCAGTCACTGCTTCTACGACACAGCAGGAGCAAGCCACAGGAAATTGTGTGAATGGAGTAACAGCTTGGAGAGGACACCAAAAACAACTCCAACACAGGTTAGGGGAAAACAACGCAAATTAAAGCTGGCAGGCTGTATCCAACAGGGTGCAAGATCTGCTTTCAGAAAACAGGCAGGAAAGGTGTGAGGGAACATAACTTCCTTTCATAATTGTTGGTTCTCCTACCTTGGCACAGAAAGAAAGCACACAGATTTTATATTCTGACTGACTCCAGGTCACTGGAACAAAACACTTCCTTTAATTTTAAACACAACTGCTGTACAAAATTCTGCTACTCCAAGAGGTGCTGGTAGGTAAGCTTTCCCCTCATCCGCTCTGAGATGCCCACAGAGGAATGCATCAGTCAGCATGGCTGGGGATGACACAGTCTCAACCTCTTTTTTGTCAATGAATATTTCTGTCCTCCCCTGTTAATCTCATTTAAGGTTTTGCATGAGGCAGAAGGGTCAGTCCCCTGACTAATACCATCCTTGTCTCCCCATTCTCTCCCACCATTGCAGCCTAGAGCTGTTTATCAGGTCAAACAGGTTCAGGTGTAAAGGAAGGTGCACCTAAAATCCTTCACTGTGGTTTGTCATCACTTTCAGTTAAGGCAATTTTTGGTTTTGGCAATGTCACTTTAAGTCATCAGAAATTTCACCCCATTTTAGCAAAAGCAGCCAAGTTTTTTGATAAGGTGCACCAAGATGCCTAAACTGTTGATATGCAGGTTTCCACATCTCAGAGTGCAGGTGCCAGATGAGTATTATAGAAGGATCAATTCAGTGACTTTCATAAAAAATGTTTAGGTCTTTCCTATTGCCATGAAGTGACATGTAAATGCTCTGAAGTTTTGCTGGGTGGCAAGTTACAGTTTAGAAAAACCATAAAATTCCTCTAGCATAGGTCTTTCAGATGAGTACAAACCAAAATACTGTTAAGATACTAGGTAATAGACATTGGGCATAGGCTGTCCATAAGTTACCACACAAGCCTTTGCATTCGCGAAACTTGACACATAAAGACAGTTATTGTCGCTGACGTTTTTAATGTGACTATATAGAGGGGATGGAAAGAAAACCCTGAGTGACATGTCTTATGAGCACTTCTGTGAAGGTGAAGAGGGTAAGAATTTGGCATCCAAAACTGTTCTAACTTTACAGCGCATCTCAAGATAAGGCTAAGCCAAGACACTTCTTACTTATGTCAAAGTTGTTTCTCAGGAAGTAACTAAAGGCAAAGGTTAAAGAACTTCAGATTTTCTGTATCTTTCACCTACAAACAATAAGCTCACAGAAAAGGCCTTGGTTTTCCATGTGAATGACACACTATTAACTTTTAAAATTAAACTTCTGCTCAGAGTGGATGTGGCACAGTGAAAACTGCGTAGGCATGTTGCACTGCTATTAGTTCACAGCTCTGACATTCACTTCCATCCACAATCCTAAATCATAGAAAGAATCCAGCTCACAGAAACCAAACTTGTATATAGTTAAATCCACAGCCATGGAGTTTGATACTGCACTTGAAACCAATTTATTTCCTTTGGGAAAAAGCTGAGTATGAAATTTCATCATACATGTTTGTCCCTGCAAAAGTACTACTATAATTAAGGAAGGATCTTGTGGTTAAGACATGTGACTAAAAGGCGGCAGTGATAGGGGCTGTTTACAGCTGCACTACAGCTTACAGAAGTTCTGGTTTGAGTCTGCAGAATGAGGATAATTTAGTCATAATATAAAGTAGGCAAGCTAACGTGCATTAAAATCCATCTGCAGAAATAATTCGTAACTGTGCATTATACCATATGCAAATACAGAGCAAGAAGCCATATTCTATTTTATTGAAAATGCATTTTATGCATTTTAATGAATAGTAAAAGCATCAAGAAGTTCAAGGCACTGCTCTGACACTTGATTTGAAAACTTTCCTCTAATATCGAGAACATCTGATTTAGAAGGTGTTTTGTTATGGTGTAAGCTAGAGAAGTTTATAGTACCACTGACAGTAATTAATACATTCAGATTGTGGAAACGTCATGCTTCAATGTGTGCTCAATAATCAGAAGGCCAATATCATCTCTGATCATGTTTCAACTGCCCTTACAGTAAATCATTGGTTTTCAGGAGAATGAAGTTCAAATGCAGGATTTGGTTGTAAATCCAAGCATACCTGGTCGACAGAAAGTACGTATAGATTAACATCAATTCAAGAAAAAAAAAAAAAGCTAATTCTGTCCTGCATAATATATTTGGCTTGTAGGCCCCTCCTTGGAACAGCTTTAACCAGAGGAATTCCATATTACTCACGTGCATATCAACTGTAGCAAACCAAGACTTGCAAATTAGAATTTTATTAGCCATAACAAAGTTAAGAAAGTAATCTTTCAGTGTAATACTTCAGCATCATTTACTCTTCCATTTTATCTGACAGCAGTTCTTGATCCCTTCAGGAAAGATTGAAATACTTCACTCTTAGTGGCCACTATCAACACATATGGCCCACTGACCTTCTTGACTGAGGATGTCACAGTAGCCAAAAAAACATTCATAAACACAACAGCACAGCTTTGTGTCCTCAGGATAGACCTTAAAGCCTTAAGCAATGAAATTATTGTATATTTCTGCAGCAAAATCTCCCGCCTAGTTTTGAATTAAGGTCGCAATAACCAAATAGTTCACCGCTTGAGGACAACTGATGGTATTTGCTCTTACCTGTTAATTGGTTTGAAAAAAAAATCTGCATTTAAAAGCTCAGAAAAGTACATAGACTGCTGCTTGCAGGGGCTGGAGCTACAGGTGTGGCATTTGTTATCAGCTTGCAAAACATATCTGATATGATAGCAAGAGCTCCAGAGAAAATAGCTAAGCAATGACTAAATCAAGTGCTTACAAGATGCCAATACAGTTGTTTATTCCTTGAGCACAGAACAGGCTTTGACTCCCGTGCAAAGCCCTCACTCTCTACCCCGAGCTTGTACCCACTTTCCTTTCCTTAAGAAGTCATTCTGGACAGTGGAGACTCTTCCACAGGAAAGGGCTTATCAGCCAGTTGGTTATTTTAAAACTGCCCACTTTCTATGAAGTGCCAGGATTCTTTTCCGAAAAGTGTCCCAAGACAGGGACATTAATGGAGAGACTCCATGCCAGCACCAGCTTAACTGGTGTGTTGGCTTCTAGACTTGTTACAACATATATCTTTATGGTAAACTCATTTGCAGGCTGTTTTTTGTCAGGAGAGACTGAGAGACAATACTCTTCCCTTAAGCTTGTAAAAGATTTGCATTCTGAGATTTATTTGCAAAGCTAATTCCACCATAACTTTGTTTGGAAAGATTTGCTAGGTTTCAATTTTATTTTTAATGCTAAAAATGCTAGAAACATTTTCTTTTAAGGAAACCTTAAGATTCATTAATTCATTCTGTCACTTACAATGGTTTGAAAAAAGCGACAGGGAGGCGGGACTCCAGTGATGGTGTGGCCAGAATTAAAGTAGAGAAAAGGAAGTACCTTCTCTCACCACACATACCCAGGCCAGAGAACTCTTTACCCCAGGGAGCTTCACAAGACCTGGAGGATACCTGAGAAAGCCCTTAGCGATGTCTGCATTGCAACAGCATTGAACTGGCCAAGGCTGTTCTGCTTCCACAAGTCCAAAGATCTCAGCCACTGCAGGATCTCGTTTCACTGTACGCGGCACAAATCCCTAAATAAACAGATTTAAATAGGTTAAGATTATTCTCAAGCATGGAAAAGGGTCGAATAGAGAAAATAAAACTGCACAGAACATATCTTACCTCTCTGATACTAAGACCATCGCAGGGCAATTGCCTGAAACAAAATGCAGTAAAGAGAATAGATTGGCCTAGTAAAACAGATCCCTCATTCTAATCGCTGTAAACAGAGTGGACAAAAATCAGTAAACCAGATCTTACTCTCTCGGCTGAATAGCTGGAGTTTAATAAGATGGAAGGTTTAGAAGAACATCCAGTTTGTTGGAAACTCTGGGTAGGCCTCGGCTACTGATGGGATTCAGTTGCAGCAGAGCAGAATCATCTTCTGTCTCTAAAATAGATACTTACTAGCTGGGCAGCTGAGTGGCTCTTTAATTGACAAAATCCTGGTCGACTGTAATGGGACCTAAGTCACTAAAATATCTCGGTGCCTAAATGTAGATGTCCTGATATTGTGGATCCCACTCACTACAGGGTGACTTGAATGGTTCATAGCAAGTCTTCTCAATCAGAATCTCTCAAACAAGAGCACCCAAGGACCTAGAAGGTATGTCAAACTCCAGTTAAGTCCGAAAGGCATTCAGAAGTCTAATCAAGGAACAAAAATAAATATCACTACTCTTCATATCTGTTTAGCCAGAAACTATAGTTTTGATTTTCCAACATGTTTTGAGATACACTATTGCAATTAGAGAGAAAAACTGAAAGAAAATCTGAAAAGTACAACTAGATATCAAAAAGATTGTATCTTGTTTCAAGGTCATAAAGACATTCTGAGGCATATTGAGTTTAGAATAAAAACCAGATTTCTATAGCTTAGGACAGCTAACTATAGTTTTGAGAAAAAATCGAAATCTAAATAGTTTATGAATTGCAGTGAAAAACTGCTGTTCATGTTACTAAACACTAGAAGAAATAATACTAAAAAAAAAGATGCTGATTCTGGATTTTGGTAAATCTATTTCATATTATCCCATTTCTTCTTTGGTAGTTTGATTATCCATTTTTCTCTGATAATACTGGCTTGATTCCTGGGTTAAGTAACTTCACTGACTCCTGTTTCTTGACTCCACCTATTGCATAGGTACAAGTTCTTTTGGCTTCTTCACTTTTCTTAGCTGTAGCTTAAGGTTGAGTTCACACAGATTTTATTCAATAGAGTTCTGTCAAATTATTTTCCAAGAGTGTATCTACAATTTCTAATATTACAGAATCCCCGAGTCTTGCAAGTTGTAGGCATTCACCCACCTCGCACCACTTGTGGGACAGGTAGGCAGACATTACCGACACGCTATACCTCTTCCATTTGCAGCTGCAGCTGCATCTCCAGTTCTGTCCTTGGAAGTTATAATGCTTAATCATTCTCTGCTATTGAGCGATCCATAGGGGATGCAGTTTCTAAGAAGATGGTCCAATTTGTTTGATGTCATCATCCCTCAGGGAATTGCATTTACGACTGAGTTGAATGTTAATGTTCAGCATTCCATATTCTAAAAATGTCAGAAGGTCTACGGAATAATCTCTGTAGCTATGTCTTTGATGCGATGTCAAGGATAAATATTAATAGGTCTGCAATAAATATAAGCATTTGCCCTACAAAAAACACTTCAAAGAGTATAAAATCCATCCCAGCATCTTACACATACCAAATCACACACCATGATGACTCCCTGTATAATGACGGTATTAAATTGCAATTCAAATTCACGTCAGTGAAAATTCATTTAGTATTTTTCACTTACAGGCATCAGAGGAAAACGAGCTAAGACAGTCCTGATACAGGCTGTGACAGAAACATTTGTCTTCCAATGCTTGTAAATAAGAAAAAAGGAAATAAGAATTGATTGACAAAAAGTTGACTGGATAAGAGTTTAGCCATTTATTAGGATGAAGCCTAAGGACGAAATCAATAGTCACAAAACCATACCAAAACTGATGCTCCACTCAAGTTCTGACTGAAGCTTTTGACAACTAGTTTCTGATTCTAAAAGAAGTAGGATAAGGTCTTTTATTAAGAGGCAAAATAATTTAAGATTCATTTAGTGACTAATGTTCTCTATTTCCAATACCATGAGAACAACAGTATGTGAGCTAATTTTAACATGTGGAAAGAACATTTAATTTTATCAGAAGGAAACAATGAAGAATCTAATTTATTCTCCACATGTGTGCATAACCCCCATTGATATTAATAAGAGTTAAGCAGCCTATGGAGAGGAAAATAGGCCCTCAGATGTGGCAAAATGTTTTAAGAAAATTATCTGCAGCTTTCTAATGACCACAGAAATTATTTCTTTTTCTATACCAGTGGAGAGAGAAAAAGGGCTTCGTATCCAGCCAGTCATGAAATGTTTCTGGCTTTCCCAAGGCTATATGTATGTGAGCAGTGATACACACACGCACACTCACAGATGTGTATATGCATGGTGTCTCACAGACTCACATAAGCACATCCTTCTCAGTCGCTGCCTCTTTCCAACCAGGGCGATCCATGGCACGGGCATGACGGAAATTCTGCTGCTCTTCACACTTGCTGCTCTTCCCAACTAGGGATGAAAGAAGATAAATTTTGCTTAATTCCTGTGGATTTTTTTGAATCGGAGCGTTTAATATGCTGTCTGCGGTACCTGACAGAACAAAGAAAGGCTGGTAAACAACCTTATTTGCCCTGTGCCACATTTTGCCTTAATTCTACTAACTTTGGTGAGTATGGAGGGTTAATCTTGGCTAGTCATCAGCAGGTTTCCTCAGCTGCCTAGTGGCACTCCCACAGAAGAATGTGCTTTGACTTCATCCTTAACATTTGTACAAGTCGTTTCCATTTCCTTTTCAGGATGAACTTTGATACAAGAGGTTGGTCATTAGCAAGTCATTCCACCTAATTCTTCATTCTTCTGAGGCATTTCCTTCTGAAGACATACAAATACTTTGCTGTTTCTGTGGTGGAGCTCTTTCCCTTCATTTTCTGAACTTTTTTGAGAGCACAGTGCTCCTAACACTCTTGGGCAAACCCACCGTATCTAAATGGGATGTCTGCAGAGCCTGAAAAGGTCATCCCTTTATTGGTGTTCACAGCAGGAGTTTAACTGAATGACATCCAACTTTCTTTTCACAGCATTCCCTGGGGAACTGCCCAGAACTTGAAATCCTGCGCTGTATGTTCCCTGTAGCCAAGAACTTGCAATCTTGAACCAAATCATCCTCAACACATTTACAGGCCCGGTTCTGTCCAGCTAAGCTCATCATGTATTAATGCTGTTTACACACAGATACTTATTTACGGCTCTCTTACATTACCTTCCATCCGATTTTATCTTTAGTTTAATGTGCATTTTTAGAATCATATCATTTGAGGCACTCGCCTCTGATAAAATTCCCTGGAATTTGCATTTCACTCGGTGTTTTTGCATGTTTCCAAATGTCAGCATAATAATGAGAGCAGGACTTCCGAGGTTTTGTTTTCTTTTTATATCTGTGGAATGAAAGGCAGGTTGGGCATGGGCACCGCTGTTTACTTTCCTTTTGAGTCATAGACAATAAGATCTTCAGTCACTGATGAAAGCTCATTTGTACGCTGAATGTCTTCCTGCCCACTTAAGCTGATTTTATATAACATGCAAAATGTGTATTCAATATTCAGTTAATTATGCACCAAACGGAGTAAGCCAAAGAATTAGCTTAATCAAGCATTCTTTTTTCCCTAAAAATAAACCAAAACAAAACAAAACAAAAAACCCAAACAACAAACCAACCAGAAACAAACCAGGGAAGAGCTGAGACAGGTATTACAGATAGGCTCCTGACTTGACTATCACGAGACATTCGTTCTCTTCCTGGTTGTTTACCTCTGACGCTGATTTTAAACTGGAGGCTTCACTTTGCTTTGGTTTACTTCATCAGCTTTTCCCATTGTCAGTCTTAGATAGCTACTTAGCAAAGTTCTGCTTATGGTACAGACCATAAATATAAATATTTAGAGCAAGCTATTTATGGTATAGACATATTCTTTACCACCTTTTCATTAAAATGTTCCCTCAGCTGTGCATTTATCTTTGCAGGCCCAACATGCCCCCACAAATAACAAAAACAGGTTTAGAAATACAGATTTCATCAATTACTGGGACTTTCAGAGGAGGAGGGTTTGATGATAGCGAATTTGACAAAGGTTTGGTTTTAACTGCACTGGAACCAAGACCTGGCCTTCCCTTCAAGGTCAGGGCTGTCACATACTTAAAACGGATCTGACTTGGGAAAGGAAAAGGGGCCAATAGCCCAAATTGTAAGAGTTCCCATCTCTATTGCTCTACCAATTTGTACTCTTTACAGCCTGCATACAAGGTAACTTTATCTAGGTCTGAACGGGAGACAAAGCTTATCTTTTTTTCCTGGGAATTGGTTGTAGGATACAGCCAGTTTTATTTTAAACTTTTTTTTGGTAGAACTGCATCATATCATCCCTTATATACTTTGGACTGGATGCTTAAAACTACAGCAAAGGATCTCAGACAGAAGATGCATGCTTGGAAAAACTGAACTACATAAGCAAGGTAATCCATGATGCCATATCTTAGAATAAAGTTGAACTTACTAAAATCTAGGATTCCCAGGATCATGCTTCAATACCAAAGATCTGCAGAACTTTGATACTGGCCCCTTTCTCACAAACCCATTAGAGCTCAAAATCCCATTTCTAATCTTTGTGACTGAGAAATGAGAAGAATAGATTTGTCAGTAAACCTGTGCTTACCTGACAGCTGCCCTTGGCGGAATGGTACTAAGCAGGAGTATGGGGGGTTTATTGCTTGAAAGGATGTATTTTCATTTATAAATACAACAAAACCTCTGAGCTTTGTGAGTAGGAACATTTGTTTCTCCTGGTTTATTTCCTCCTTCTACCACTACATAAAAATACATACTGACATTGCCTTGTGGCATTATAATTTTTACTGTGGTGCATTATAGTTTCCAAAGCACATCACTTTTTATAATACGTGGTAGCTTAAAGGGAAAAGCACTATCCAGCAGGGAAATGAAGGTTGAAACACTGGCCCCTTTGAAGTCAGTGAGAAAAACTATTGCTGCCTTCAGCAGAGGCAAGGTTTCAGTCCAAGCATTAAGGGAGAAATGTGGAGCCATATATTGATTTTATCTCTTAGGTAAACCGGTACAGAAAAGAAATGCCTTCATCTGGAATCTAGGATGCTTAATATCAGTAGGCCTTTAGGAAATTGCATTACATAGCTGAATGGTATGTTGGTCCAACGAAATATCCAAAATCTCTACATTTGACCTCTGATTCTATAAATGAAGAAAAAAGAACCCAACTGCAAAACCATAATAGCCTGTAAGATTTCTGTTTACATATGTAATACAGAGCATCCAAATCTGAACATATTCAAGAATAAAACAGCCAAGCTTGAGGCTACCCCAGCCTATATTAATAAATTGCAAAGTACACAAAATTACATTTAGACAGAATTTTATAAAGGGGCAGAAAACATTTATACATAAAAAACACATAAAGATGGGAATTCTCCTCTAGTAGCTGCCCCTCTATAATTTAAAATATTTATAGCTAATTAACAGAATCTGGTATCACAGTTAAACAGGGGAAATATTGAGATAAATAATTCATGAACATCTGAAGTAAATAACTTCTAAATAGATATTTTGGCTAATTTACTTTTGACAAATAAATGAGCAAAGCTTTGTTTTTGGAAGAGTCTGATGAATGGAATTTTCAGTTCTGTAGCTGAAATCAAATTTATTTTGGACAACTGCCGATTTAGTTTCTAAAGGTTCATAACACACAACTTAGACAACAAATCATGCAGCTCCACCACTATTTGTGAATTTTGAGTATCCAAATACATTTTTGCATTGAACAGTTGTCAAACAAATCCATTAGGTAAAATTTGTCAGTACCAAGAAATGCAGTGAGGATGCTGGAATAGCAAATGAAATAATTAATTAAATCTTCACAGGTTTGCATACAATTTACATACAAGGAGAAAAATGACAGAAGAGTTAGAGGAGCTCTGCTCTGAGCCCCACTCTTTCTTTCATCTTAATGAAAGACTAAAGCTGAGGCTTTGATATCACTGCATTGTCATGGTAATTGCGAAGCTGTGAATTCAACATGATGACTTTACTGTAGGTTCAAGAAAGAGGAGATGTTGAACGATGAGGCAAAGAATTTATTTAAATGTCAGTCTAGATAAAAGGCCAAAGGTGAACAGAAGCTATGCAGTGTAAGTCATGGAGCTTCGTTTTAAGTATGATCTACTTGGAACAATTCTATAAGAAAATCTCAGCAGGCCCATATTTTGTATTGAGTTTATTATTATATAGTAACATCAGAATCAGAATACTCAGAAAAGGAGACTTATTGTTGTTAAGTTCTTCAAAATTTTTTCTATTCTTCTTTTTCCATCTCTTCACCTACATCAAAATATGTGGTAGTGCTATTGTTTCCAATAATTATAAAAGAAAGGCTGAGAGTAGCTTTTATACAAACGTGACCTTCACACTAAAATGTGATCCATTCTGTTCAGAGAAAGGCAGTACAGAAACATGCAGAAAATTCCTCTTTTCCGATATATGTTGGACTTGTCTGATACTTGTTGCCCAGATCAACAAAAGGCTTCACTGTCCAAAAGCAGGAGTGTCTATGGCTAGGTAAAAAATTAGATAGCTGATTAAATAGTCAGTAGTCTTGGGTTCCATCCCTGGAAAAATTTAAACAAAATGCTGTCATGTTCCAAAGTAACAGCTTGATCACAGTGTGAAGGAGAACTATACTGCAAGTAGTTTGGACTTTTAAATTCTGTTCTCTAAGGCAAAGGATTTGAAAGTTGCTGCTTTTTATTAAGAAAGGAAAAACACACTAAAGTTCAATTTCAACAGAAATTTTTCTGTACTTTTTTTTTTTTTAATCAGGTCTAATGTAGCAGTTACTTAGTTCACTCTAGTAATTTCAAAATCTTTATCAGCTTCCAATTACAGATTAGAGCTCCACTGTATAAAAAACTTTGAAAATAGCATAACAAGGAAATTCTCTGCCCCAGTGAACTCTCAATCTGAGATTTAATTAGAATAGGATGTATGAGACAGGAAGAAAGATGAAAGGACAAATAGGATGAACGTTCATAAATTAGTCATAGCAGCAGGTTTAGCACTCACAAGTGACGACCAGCCTATTTGCTGTATGTTTTTTTCAGAGCTAATAAAATTCAGTATATGTCTCTGGCTTGCTCTCCAATTAAAGGTGCAAAGCTAAAAATTGCACCAGGTGTTAGGGGTCTCAAACCTTTCTCTTTGGAGTATGAGGAAAAAAGTGAGAAATCACAGAGAGTCTTGAACTACACCACCACCTGCTGTTGCAACCATTGTGGCTCACATCATTTATTTATACCTAAATACAGTGTGCATCTGCTATTTATTGATATTTTTGTTTATTTTTCTTATTATGGTTTGTGCTTATATTGAGTAAAATTTCCAAGTACTGTGGAGAGTATATAAATATGGATTATATATTGCTTATAAAGGCCTTTCCCTTTCATAACATCAAAGAATGAATAATGCATTTCCTCCCTTTCCAGCTAAGCAATATAAACATCAAAGGAAGGATTAGCATTTTAGGTCTTTGACAACGCTAAATCCTTGTGTCATGTGTCTTGCTGTCTTGTGCAGAACATTTATATTGCTATACCTATTGCATAATCAAAGCAGTGGGCCAAACATCTTTACTTTCCTCTAATTTGCATAATTAATTAAAACCCAGCATTTTTGCCAAGCTATCTGCACTCACGCTGAAATGATAACTGCCAGTTTGCATCCCGAAATAAATTCAATAACTAGGTTTCAAACTCCTGTCCTCCCCACGAGGCGAAAGTTTATGGCGCACAGTGAGCTACTGCTACTCTGCTGTAATAACCCAGCAGTTTGATATAGCGGATTATGCCAGATTCCATAAACACAATCTGAGATGCCGTGACTGCAAAACCAGAAGGGCGTTAAAGATGATACTGCGGCCATTGGCAGAGGCTTGGCTGCTCAGAGTCAATGTGAAGCTTGGCTGTAGTATTGGATGGGGAGGGCTTATGGCTGAGGAGACTCAAGGGGCACTGATTTCAGGCCAGATTCTTTTAGGAGGGCTCTTATGAAATGGCTCCTGTATAATGGAGACTTCAACAGGTGGAAGATAGCAATATAAATGATTGTCTGCCTTAGATGAATTTCTTTCAGACTGAATAAGCCAAGCTGATGCAGAGATTCATGTTGCTACAGGCCCTATCTAGTGACCTACCTATTTTTTTTCATCTATACTTGTATTTCAGATCTCTTTTTCTGCAGCGGGAAACATTCTGCCAAGTCAGTAAAATGAAAGACGTTCTAAGCAGAGGTCTTTGCCTCCACAGTGAAAGTGCCTACTATGTCTAAAGTTGAATGAGAAGAAATCAGGATGTTAAATATGTGGGTACTTAGACATGCAATAAGCAATTTGGTCAAAAGGGAAAAATCTGGCTTCTCGAAGGAAAGCAGCGCAGTTCTGCCCACTTTCCTTTATTTGTTATTTCTAAGTTTTCATCCTGCTGTCCAGGGGAAGGGTGACTTTCTGCTTGCTTTTATTGCGTGGGAACATAAAAAAACTATTTATCAGCTAGAATTTGCCTTGCCTTTACAAAGTTGTTAGAAGTTAGCTATGATACTAATGACTGTGCAGTAGGCAGGTGGCCTGTCTGCTCCACAGAGCCTTCCTCTTGAAATAAGGACACAAACCAGTACATACCAGTTGGCTGGGGAACCAAGGCCGCTCCAGAGGCCACTCCATAGCACAAAAGCCGCACAGACATGTCCTCAGCTGCCAAAGTCACTATGGTGTGCACCAATGGCTCTCCAAATGCAGGTCCTTATCCTGCTCATACCTACAATTTTACCAAAATATGTTGTTGCACCAGAGTTCATGTGACAATGAAATTGTGCATGTACCTACACAGCAACAGGTTCAGAATTACACTGTGAAAGAGTTACTTCGAAATGTCATTTCACTTAGCTTTCTGTTGGGTCCAATAGGTCTTGGGCTGTAAGACTTATCATTTGCTGTAATTCCATGGTATTTATTAATTTCTGGTTATTGGAGAACAAAATGTGCGTAAACTCTAGCTTGAATAGGAATCTTCCCATGCAGAAGCATGACAGTGGATAATTAGGGTACAGAAATAACCTAACACACTGAAAGTTTCTCCCAACTTTTTAGATATTTTCATAGATTTCGTTGGAAACAAGCAGCAATGCTTTTGGGTTACTTTAATCTTCCACCTATTACTTTGGGCTTCCCACATCTACTAGCTTTTGGAATACAACAGCCTCTTCTGCAGTGAGTTTAATGTTATTTCAAATATTGTGTTGCTACCTGGGATTTAGCATGAGGCAGGAAGTCACTTCTTTGGAATTTAGGTATAGACTGAGGACAGGTTTGTTAAATCTTTGTTCTTTGACGAACTCCCTAATGTCTTCATTAAAAAAAAGAGGGAAAAAAAGAGAAAAAAAAAAAAACGCCAAAACCCGCAAATATTGAAACTCTGTCAGTAAAAACTGCATTGAACCAATCTAGAAGCAAGGAAAACTTAAAGGAATTTTCCCCGGGCATGAAAACCAGAAAAGCTTTCAGCTCTTTCTCATGCGTAACACAAAGTATATTTTTCCTTTGCAAGTCACTGTTAATGTCAACGGCAGTGCCCATCCATGGGGGGTTTCTAAGGTCATACATAGGGAAATGTGATTCTTCTGAGTTCCTCAAAACTTGTGGAAGCCGGGACTTCTCATAAAAGTGCAGGTATCATGCAAGAAGGCACTACATTTAGTTCCATAGGGAGTGCAAAGTGGAAGATTTCATATAATGAAGCATACACTTGTGGAAAGTCCAGGAAGTCTACATCAAAGAGAGTATCTAGTTTACAATTTAAAGTTTATTCTTGTTATTTGAGCATTTCCACGATTAGTCATGGATAAATCTGGGCTCTGCACAAATTAGACTAGGACAGAATCTGTTCACAGTTCCTATAAAATAGAATTGAGGTTTGATTGCATTGTCTTCACTTCGCACTTTTTCCACGTAACAAAGCTACTTTTCTTTCTTTTAAATTTGCTTCCCCTTTGATCTAGCAATTTCTCCTCTAATTTCATGGCTTTTATGTTCTTTGCTACTAACAAGAAAAAGGCCATCCTGTCTTGAAGTGTGAAAGAGTTTCTTGTAATCTACAGTACATTTCACTTAACTTTATTAATTTACCTTTCAATGTTGTGGAAATCGAGATTACACAACCACATACCTGCTATTATCACAAAGAATATCAACAGTTGCAGGTCCTTCAAAGGTACACACGTTCATAACCAGACATGTTCAGAGTCACTGACTTTGGGCAGAAAATACTTCGTTTGCCATTATTGGAGTACCGGGAGTAGTCATTCGCTGACGAAATTCCTCTCTTGCTTTATCCAGACCTATAGCTGCAAAGATAATTGAAAATTAGTTAGGAAAATTCTTTTCTGTCTGGAAAGTCTCAGCAGAACGAGGGTTTTTTCTCTCTTCCAGGTTATTTACCTCTTTCCCTGCAGATTCTGCCAGTGGTGTTAACACCACCATACTTCACCGACCATATGAGACAGGTTTCCAACAGTTGCTGGAGAGACGTGAAGGCAAAACAGCACTAGATTATGGAGAGGAGAATGAAGACATATAACAGACTAGAAGGAGACAAATACTAGAAAGAAAGATATAGCAGAAAGAGCAGAAAAACCGAACATGTAGGAGACAAGCAAATACCGCTTCAACACATCACATACTCCACAAGCGGAAAATTTACTAGTACAATCTTGATGTTTACCATCTTACATGACATCCTACAGTGTTTTCCAACATCCCAGGTATCAGCCTGGTTTTATGACCTAATCCAGAAGATAAAAGAACTTTATACCTTTCTCATTTCGCTCTCAGCATTCAACCTTTAAAATACGTGACATGGAATATTTGGCCAAAGGCCAAAGAGCAGTGACACGCCTGTCCTGTTTTTGTGTCCGTCGTGGCAACTTACCGCTTAATAAGAGTTAGTGCGAAAGCTCGGTTGAAAGCTCGTTCCTTCTCACACGGAGCAGGCTGTCATCACAAAATAAAAACCTGGAAAAGCAAGCCGGCCTCAGCCGCGTCCCAACAGCTCCTTGGCAGGAAGCCCACGGCGGGGCTGCGGGACGCGCCGGCCCCGCTCGCCGCGGCTGCCGGGATCGCTGCTACGGGTGTCTCTGCCGCTAGAGGGGGTTGCGGTACCTCTTTTCCCGAGTTAAGAAATGGGAACCGACTGCAGGGTCTGGGGGAGCCCGGGTTGTGTTTTCGGCTGTGGGAGAAGGGGAGGCGGCTGGGTGCGGGTTAGAGAGAGGGCAGGCGGTTTGCACTCTGGTTGGAGACGCTGTGTAGCTGGGTGGGTGAGGCTTAGTTTGCCAAAGAAACTTTAACGCGCTTCCTCGCTCGTCCCGAAGTAACTTTGCGTTACAGACGCTCTTGTTACGAAACATGGAAGGCTTTCATAAACCATCATCAAGAGAAATGGGTTGTAGGCTTCTCCCAGATCCCCTGCCAGCAAGACTTTGCCATGCCGCTCGGCTTTTGGCAACCGTATGGCAGCTGACCACCGTCCTGCAGCCTTCTTGCCCTCGTTTATAAAATGAGATGGAAGCTTTGGCTGGCGACGAAGTGCTGCAAAGCAAAGGCGAAGGGCAGTCAACAGGAGGAAGCCTCCAAGTGGTGTTTCTTGGCTCTTCCTCTTTCCCACTCGCCCATTAAGACAGAGGGCCGCAGCCCAGGCTGCTCCGACACACACCCGCCGTGCCCCCTTTGCGTGGCTGGTAGCCGGGCCAGCGGGTGCTCCCCGTGTTCCCCCAGAGCCGCCGGGCCCAGAAGCGCTGCGGGGAGATGGGGGTGGTGGCGGTGGGGGAGCCCCAACTGTGGCCGGGCCGGGGACCCCCAGTACCCGTGGCCTCCGCTGTGCACCTGGCAGCTGGTGCCGGCCTGTGGTGGGCTTTTTTTGTTTTTTTTTTTTGTTTGTTTTTTTTAAGAAAATGGATATCAGGAGGGAGAAAAAGAATAAATAAAGGGGAAGAAGAGTGTGTGTGTGGGAAGCGTGCTAAGCGGGAGGAGGCGAGCCGCGGGAACGGAGGGCAACCCGCTGAGGAGGGAGGCGGACAAAGGGCGGCGGGGGGC
>VYXH01004329.1:1356245-1405784 GCA_013397275.1 Burhinus bistriatus | reverse complement strand
GGGGAAGCCGGGACGGGGGAGGCGCGGCGGGGCCCTACTCGGCGCCCCGCCGTGCCGTGGTGTGGGGCGGGGGCGAGGGGAGACCCGCGGCCGGCTCCCTCGCCGGGGGAGCAGCATCCTTGCCGGCCCGGGAAGGGGCGCGCCCGCGGGGCGTTATCGGGAGCTCGGGGCGTTATCGGGCGCTCCCGCTTCGGGCTTTGGGTGGCCGAGGATGTTCAGAGACCACCTGGCCCTGCTGAAGGGCGTCCTCTGCAGCGGTCCCCGCGGGGCAGGAGCGGTCCCGCATCGCGCCTCGGCGCGGTGTGCTGCGCGGGTCCTGCGCGGGTCCTGCGTGGGGCTGCCCCGCCGGTCGGAGACAGCCAGACCTGCCCCTTGGTGGCAGCCAGGGCGTTTTGCGTTCTTCTACAATGTTGGGAACGATTGAATTCCCGATCCGGATGAAACAAAATAAATAAATAAAAATGCTGAGGGTTGAAAAACCGGCCCGGGGCTTGCGCGGGTGTGAGGAGCTTGGTGCTTGCGCTGGGTTTTGGGGGGGGCGCTGGGGTGGGAGGCAGTGCGGCGCGGCTTGCCGCCCCTCCGACCGGGAGGGCTGGCTGCCTGCGGAGCCGCAGGAAGACGGAAAAGTTACGGTGCATTTCTGAGGCGAGGCAGCCTGAAATTGAAAGCGGTGATACAATTGTACCGCCGCCTGCCTCTCCGCTCCGTGAGCAGCTCTTCTAATGTTTGAGCTATGACAGTTTGGCGGAGAGTAATATCCTGGCATTTTAAGCGGGCTGAAGGAGTAAATAGAAGGATGAACAACTTTGGGGTTCGAGGGACTTGTGACTCAGTGTTTTATTTGAGGTGCCAAATTGAGAATTTGTATGAGCGCTTCTTAAACATAGCAATATGTGCTGTGAAAAGCAGGCAAGCTCCTTTGACTATCAGTACAACTGTAGGAAAATATAAATACATTTAAAAGGCAATAAGCAGCTCTTTTTTTTTTTTTTTTAAAGAGGGTGTATGTGACTTACACAACTGACTCTATGTCAGTGTTCCAGCATGCGACACTTACAGCCAGACCCAAAGAAAGAACTGGCTCCTGAAAATAAATATTTATTCCAACTGTTTTAATAAAACCCACAAACATTGCAAGCCCTGATTGCCTTAACTAGAAAGCACCTGAAAGAAGTAGGCACGAGAAATTCTGCCTTGTGTTCACGTTTGCGATGCAAGAGTTGCAAGACCAGAATGAAAACAAGCAAGAGTCAAGCCAACTCAATAGCTTGTTAGTTACGGAACTCGTTTGGGCAATGTGATTTTTATTTTATGGATCATTTGTATATTTTTACATCTAAGTTACGTGATAAAACGAGAAGCAACCCTAAAAGCCAGGACTGGAACCTGGAACTCTCTTTCTTGGTGCTCTAACCATTAAGCTGCAGAAGCATGTCCCCCTGCTTGGTCCATGAATCTCAAGGTCTTTCTTGCATATTGTTTCAGCTTCTGAGAAAGGATGCAGAGTGCGTACTCCTGAATCCCCTCTGGCTTTACTGAATCTAGGCTGCAGGATCTGTCTCCCAAAGTGACAGACGTGTCTCCCTTGCAGTCTTGGTTCAAATGCCTGACCTGCAGGGAAGAGTGGGAGTTCAGGCACATCCTTGGTCCGAGCAGTTGATATCGGCTAACTCCAGGTGGCCTCCTGCTCAGCAGGTGACTCTAGCACCAAACTTAACATCTAGCTGAGGAACTGAGCCCTGGGCTTTAGATGTACCTACTTAAAGGTCAGGCAGTTTGGCACTTGACAGTACCCTGCTTGGTATGAAGCCCTTAGCTGCAGCCCACATCAGTTTATGCTATATCTTTTGTTCTGTATTTTTGCAAGGATGAGCACAGCTGAGCCTTGGCCCATGCTCAGGGCTCTTAGATGCCGGAGTAGTACAACTAATAAATATTGTCAAGTGCTTTATAAAATAACAGAGTGCCCTTGGCTTTCATAACTTACAACCCTGGAGTGGTTTTTGTTTTTGTTCTAGTGCATTCAGTCTACATTTCTTGTATGCACATACTAATCAGAAGTTAAATTTGCTGCAGCATGATGAAGTTTCCAATATTAGCAGACACACCATATCTGACTGTGTGCAGCTGTATTTTGGCTGTCTGTGGTTTCAGTTCTCAGAACTCAGCAAGTCTTAGAGCATATTGTTTACATAATCTAACCAAACAGTCTTGCTTTTAAATTTAATTTGGTAGAATTTATATGTATGTTTAATTTACCAATATGAAGACTTCCAAATAGTATCACTATTTCTGTTCCACGGAAGAGGGAAGGTTATAGCATCACAATACATTTTACTAATGGAAAAAGGAAGCGAAGTTTGCTGTTAATAGCAGAGTACCACGCTGCAGGACTCAGCTTTACCGTTGACTTGATGCTTGGCCTTGATCAAGCTGGGTAATGTGTTGCTGGATCTTTTTCCCATCTTTAAGAGCAGTTTCATGTTTGTCCATCTCATAGGGATCTTCTGAAGACAAATTAAAGCACTGCTTATATAATCCTTTCAGATCTTGAAATAATCTAGAAACAATTACCATATTTGCAAATGCATTTTTAGCTCCAGCAAAATGTGTCCTTTCTTTTTTTTTAAATATGCTCATATACAATTCTGAGAAGGAATAAAACTGTACATCTTGAGACCATATAAATAATTCAAGTTTGAGACCACTGTTAGGGTTTGCTGTTGTTTTGAAGTAACAACAGAAGATCTGCCTTGCTTCTATCCTTAAATAAGTGTCTATAACATCCAAATATGTGGTTAAGTTTGAGCACTAGGACACGATACTTGAGAAGTTATAGGCAACTTTTTTTTTTTTAAGAACTTCTGGGGTTAATAGCTGACCTGCATATGCGTGAGGACAAGTCAAAGTGATTGGTAGCCGGGTTCTCGCCCATCTGAACACAAAGTGGTGCAGAGCATCTATAAGTTCCTTCTATCGACATCAAGATTTTGGTTAGCCTCTATTGCCGGTACGGAAAGGAAGGCTTAGCTAGAGTCCATCTTAGAAGGAGTAAAAAGGTTTATTGACTGAGTGATAATAGTGGAAATTAGAGTTTGAATGGCAGATGGGAATTTTCATTCACTTTTTTAAAGGGATGATTTCTTCCATCTCTTGCTGGCCTTTCTTAAAACACAGATAGCTCACCTTCCTCAGACAGTGTCCATCTCTACTCTTCTTTTGTAAAATCATGTATTCATTATATAAGTGAGCACAGATGTGTTGTAGGAACAAAGTAGTCGCATTAGGCCCGGGGGCCAAAAAAGAGTGCTTGTGAATGCTGACTGCTGAAGTCTGAGAATGTGTTACTGCAAGTGATCACTTGCCATGTAACATTTCTGTTTCAATTCCAGCCAATTCATATCAATGAGAAAAAAATGTTAAACAATTCAAATGTACTTAATGTGAGGAAGCTGCCCAAGAATTTTACGGTGTAGATATTCTGCCTGCCCACTTACGTTTCTGTAAATGTGCAAGTAGGATTTATAGTCTTCACTTGAACTTGTGTCTACATTAAAGACCAGAATTTGGTTCTGTCCTGGAGCGGTTGTTTATAAGCACTGCCTGCACGGTGACATGGCAGGGTGGTTAGCTGTAGCCGTTGTACAGATGGGGAGCTAACATGCATGGAGAGCTATGACTTCAGCTATCAACTAATGGTAAAGCAAATATTTGTACTTAGGAATCTGTTGCTCCTTTGCTTGCACAGCTAGAGAACCTGTCCCTCCTTCAGCGCTCGTGTCTGTGACCTGCGTGCTGGTCTCAACAGCCCCTGTGAGGCTGCTAATTGTAGGTTCAGTAATACCAGGTACTTGTCACGGGCCCCATCTGACAGGAGCTTATGAAGGATATTTTTCAGTAAGCTAGCACTTGCTGGTAACAAAATCTAAAGGAGAGCTGTGGGTATTGGTATTGTATTTCTTCATATATAGCTCTCTGCTTTTGGTGGCAGAACTTAAGCTGCTCTTTGACCACCAACAGTCGTGTTTGAAGGTGGGTGGGGGAGAAAGGGGTATAGTGTGGTGAGGGAAGAAGGTGGGCAGGATAAGCAGTTAAATTAAGCATTCTTCTTCGGACTTCGGTAAATCTGCACAGCATGTGAAGCACTGAAATTATAATTACTTCCACTGGGAATTCCACTTTACTTTCCTGCAGTCTCTTCTACAGCACATGCCCAGGTGATCTATTAGCTGTATTCCTTGCAAGCCCCTAAATTTTGTTGTTCTCCCTAGATGAAGTGCTGATCCAACCACAAGCAGCATCTTTTCTTTCTCTGCTGTCCTGTGAAGAGGACTGTACATGTTTCTATGCTTTCCTTCATCCTGCTTTCTCCTTAAAATAGACACATTCCCTTGCCGCTCCCCATCTTACTATTGACCCTTATTCTCACTTATTCAGTTCTTTCTTTTTTTAAACTTTTTTTGTGATTGCTGAAACTTTTCAGCTTTTTCCTGGCAAACAGTTTACCTCTCCCGCTTTGTCACCAGCTGCCTCCAGTCTCCTCCACCCAGTAGCCAAATACTGATTGTACATGACTGACGAACTTGAGGCTCTGCTTGCTGCAATGTAAATACAAGCTCAAGCGAAGAGACCTTGGTGGCTGTGCCTGCTCTGTTCGTCTAAGGCGCAAAAAACCCGGCATGCTTCCCAGCTAGGCTCCATGCAGCGGTGTTCCTAGATGTCAGACGTCTCGGCCTCTGCGCAGCTGTGCCACCCAAAGCTAGTGTGAAGTGGCTGTAAATCCCAGCTGCCTTTAAGGCTTTGAGCTCTGCTTGAAAACTCTTCTGCCAGATAGCCTCCCTCTAACGGGTGGATAGGTTAGATAGCTTGAGCTGTCTGTCAGGTTGGGATCCCCGCTGAAGGTAAAGGCAAATACGAGCCTGCTAAATGATAGCATGTAACCAGGCTTTCCATGTAACCAGGCTTTCTCCTACAGAGGGACTTGGACTGTGCCAAAACCTTTGCCTGGGTCTGAGTCTGTGCTGTGAGAGTGGTAACACTGGGAGAATTTGGATGAAGACCCAAGGCAAACATGTAAACCCAGTATTTTGTGTTTTCTGTGAGCTCCAAAGGTAAATTTGCAGGTGTTAAGGAAGATGTGGAGGCTGAAGGCATAGCTGTGCGCCTTTCTGCTTCCCATCTGAATTGATGCTTCTTCATGTGCTGCGTGCATTTCAAGTATTACCTGTTATTAGACCAAATGATGGAGTTTAAACACGCAGGCAAGCTTTCTGCTACAGGCCTGAAGAAGGGCTTCTGTGTTTTGTTGGGGTATTTTCACTTTTCGGCTGTATCAGCTGCTCTAATAAAAGGTACTGCTGCTCTCCACAACCCCCATGCTTTTGTAAACTCAGATACCCGTTTAGAAGACGACCGCTATAAATTCTTTAAAAATCACCAATTATTGATGGGGGTTTTTTTAATTGAAAATCAAAACCTGTTTTTCTGTCCTGAACCTCAAGGGAAGAGGCCTTTAAGTATCATTTAAGCAGTGATCCTCATTTAATTAATAATGAAGTTTATGGTTCATAAACTAATTCTTGTAATAAATTGAAAGGCAACATTTTCTTTTTTTAATAAATAAACAGAGATATGTTGTTTAAAGGCAGCATAGTTCTAAACTATGTGTTTTCACACATACTCTATGTTTCGAGAAGGATAAAAAACCGCTTACTGAGGGAAGAATACAAATCTTTGATGGTTCCAGTAACTTAACAAGGTCAAAATAAAATATTAAAGGCTCGTGACTCTCTGGGGGTCATGAAGGTGCTATGATGTGAAATAGGCAGATATATTGTAAAAATGAAAGTCAACATAGGCTGATTTTAATTAAGATGCAAGCAAGTGAGAAGAAATGAAATTACTATTGTACACAGATTCAGAGAGATCCTAATTGGGAAGAAGATTAGTAAATGAAAATACATGTTTATTCTTAATGATTTAATAGAAATAGTGTTGTGAAAATGGCACATGAAAGCTATTTCAATAATGCTGCCATTATGCTGATAAGGTGCTACTTTTGATTTTTAGAAGGGCAATAAGAGTTCTTTTTATTTCTGTTCCTCATGCCAAGCGTCTGCTGGCCAGGGTGTTCTTGCTCTAAATTAAAGCTGAAGTCTTTTGTATTTGATGATTATATAGAACTCACCATTCTTATTAAAAATAAAAATTCAAAAGGGAAAAATGCCAAAGTACTCCATTCTGATGTAGTGATTAGTCCAACAGTTAGTTACTGAATGTGTAGGCTGTGATTACTGAGAATAAAATAGCCTGGAAACTGGTACAATGCATGTCTGTTTCACAGTTTCGCTTATATTGGTAGTCTGTAAAGCAAAAAGTCTTATTCTTCTTATGGATCTGCTTGTCTCAAAGACATATGTGGAGGATCAGATGAACAGTCTTTCATGCTGTCATGATGATGACCTTTTTGGATACCAGTTCAATTGACTAGTTCTTACCTTCTGTTTGATGGTTCTAAGAAGGCTTAGATATGCCAAATGCTGAGCGATTGTAGGCAGGAATATCCTACATTACTGAGTATTATACACAATCCTCCTGTATTCCTGTGCCCATAATGCTTTACATGTTTCAAATGATAATAATTTGGCTATTATAGTGCATAGGTAAGTCTTAAACCCAGTGTTTTAGGCAAATTTTTTTTTTTTTTTAAATTGCTTTGTTTATATACAATAAAAGCATACCTTTGGTTAAAGGGCAGCAGTGGCTGGATTTGCCTTGCTTGCCACACTCAGTGTTGGCAGAAGGTGTTCCCATGCTGGGGAGCCAGTCTGTTGTCGCTTGTTCTTCTCTTCTACAAAAGGAGGAGATACGTAGGAGATTAAATATTTGGAGAACTGTGTGTTGAGGAATGAAGCATTAATATTGCATGAAAAAGCTTTTGTTGCAGGGAAATGTAGCAGGATTTATACAAGAAGCTATAAATCTGTAATTCTGTATATATCGCGTTCTTTACAGGTGTAGTCATAGTTCGTCTAAGAATTATATACAGTAGCTAGTGTAAATGTATAATTTTAACTGCTATGAATAATGACCCATTCTTGCTGTCTTTTTGTGACCTTTGATTATGAGCATGTCAATTTGAATTTTACATTTGGAGGTGGTTATTACCAACTATGAATCATGTGCAATTCGGCAATAATGGTTTCATCACCCTGTTTTACTCAGCAATAATCCAAATCCCAGGGCTGGAGGGTGAGCGTATCCTGGTAGAAGGAAACTGATGTTGCAATAATGTCGTTGTAACGTTAACGTGCTTTAAAGTTTGCCGATGAATAGGTTGAAACTTGAACGCACGGGCTGATGTGTTTGGTAAGGTAAGGAGAGGTTAAAGGGTTTTTAAAATTCAGAAGAATGCGCAAGTGTCACACGCCTTGCTTCTGGTATTATTGATCAAGGTCATCGCAAAAGAATTAGTTCAGTAAATAAGACATCTGTTCTGAGGATAGCTTTATCAGGCTGCCTGATTCCCCCAAGACAAGGTGTCTCCAGTATGGTATTATTACTGACAGTGTAGAAAGTACTAGGTGGGCCCTTTCTTATCATCAGTAAATCACGTGTCACCTGCTGCGACCTGTGTGTCAAGTCACATTTCTCATTTTTTTCTTACAAGCTTGTCATGTAGCTATTCCTCTCCTTCCTTCTCAACTTCTTGTTGGCTGTTTAAACCTCGCCTGTAGCTTTTAAAAAACCCAGCATGTTATGAAGTGCGTTTGTGACGTTACGCTTTTTGTTTTGTCAAAGAAGAAAATTGAATGTTAGGAGAGATGGAGACCTCAGTTTGTAAATGAGGTTCAGCTTGTTGAGCAGATGTTTAATTGCTAAAAATTTGTCTTATCTTGACAGATCAATTGGTTAAATGTTTGGCTTCATGTTATGGCAAGGAAGAAAAATGGCAAGCACACGTCACGTACAGGCACACGGGGCGCAGCCACTGAAAAGGCAGGCAGAAGTTCTGGGAGAAGGTGGTGGTTCTGCTCCAGCAAGGTGCGGCGTGCCAGAGGGCCTGTGCTGTGTTCAAAAGCAAAAGAAGTCTGACAGCTCTTTCAGCATTAAGCTTGCCGTCAAAAGGCATGGCGTATTTGTTGTAACATTTTTCTACTGCGTGAAGCTGCACTGATTCTGCCTTAATTCCCCAATAAACTAGATCAGAGTGCTCCGAAGGAAAGGGGAGAGGGTGAGGGGTTCGAGAGACCCAGACAGGTCCTGCATTTTCCGCTTTTCCAAGGCATCTGTGTGGTTGTTGTTAAAGGCAGTTGTATGGTTTTTTCTGTGGCTGAACCCTACCTTTGTGTGCACGTAGCGCTGTACTACTCCTGCAGTGCTGTGGCCCCGCAGACAGTGCCAGCCTTTGTATCTCCCATTTTGAAGGAGTTCTATTGTGTGTGAGCACGTGTAGCTTAATAGTAAACCATATCCTATCCTGGTTAGGAGTTCAGGGTTAGGTACTTCCTAGCACAGAGGCATATATAAACTGTGGACCTCTTTGGCATGGAAAATTAGGGATGCTGGTGGCTGACGTGGGCTGTTGGCACGTTTAAGTAACTTTACAGGAGGAAGATCCATCCAATGCTGTTAAACACAGCGACAGCACCTCTGTCTAAAGTCCCTAAGATGTACGTAGGCTGGGAAACTGGTGAAATATATAAACTATATGCCTGCTGTATCCTTTTACACTTTTTTAGGTATCCACTGATAGTCATTGTGGGAGATAATCTACTGATCTGACCCGTTGTTGCTGTTCTTACATGTATAACCAGTAGAGTTACTGCTGAGGTAGCACACCGTGACTTCTAAGTCATGCTTTCTACAACCAAGAGCTCCTAAAAGAGAGGAAAAATTTGGGGTGGGTTTGAAATACGGGATGTTGACATTCTGTGTTGCAGGTTAAAAACAAAATCAAAACCCATGCCGACGTTGCAAGGAGACCTTGACAGGAAAATCATATTAATAGTGGGCTGTACAGAACAGTATATAGATTTGTCTCAAACCCTCTTTCTTCCTTTGATTGAAAAGCTTTTTCCTTCTCATTTGCCTTATGAACATATGACCCAGCTGGATCACATTTCATTATTTTTGATTCCAATATTAAGGCTAGCAATTAATGAACTTTTAAGAGCTAGAGCTGACTTTTTCATATAAGGTTCCTCAGGGTTCCAAGATTTAGGGCTTTACAAAAAACCTGAATGTTGCAACCAAATTTTTGTAGTGTACAAAAGTGTCATAAAGCTGAATTAATTATTTGTAAAAGATTTTGGTTTTTAAATGAAAAACCCTTTATGAGCGCAAGGTATTAAGTCCTGACCCTTCAAGCTGCTTGGTACCTTCTGTTCCCACTGCATTGAAGTAGTAAATCAGCAGCTTACAGGACTGGGTAGTTGCTTATCTGGGTATTTTTATGCAGTTTCCATTAAAGCAGCATCTGCTCTTATGATGGGGCAAATTATTATAGGCTACATAGTGAACCTTCCCTCCTCCAAGTACATAACGCATTTAATATTCAGTGCATTTACATCCTATATATATAGAACATGTCAATTCATTGGTGATGAATTTCCAAGGATTATGTACAAGACTTAAATTATACATAATTTGTAGAAATACCTGCTTCTTGAATGCGCATACTCTCCCTAACTCCTGATCTCCTGCCAGGCAAACCAAGATGATGGACAGCTTTTAGCATCGTGCTGTGATAGCTCTGTAGTTGTTTTATTTTACAATCTGAAGCATGTAGTTAGACTGTTCTGTGTTGACAAACTTATTTACTGGAAGAATATTGAGCCCTTTGATGTCTTAACAAAAATGGAAAAGACAAATTTCAATTCTAAGCTTCCTCATGCTCATTTGTGTCTAAGATATTGGTGTATGTTGGAAAATTTGCTTAATTTTAGAGAATAACAGTAAATAATCACTTAAATAGAACTGGCTGTCATGGATGAAACTTTAGTGCTCCTGATTGAGTGCTTGAGGCTGGAAGACAAATTAAAGCTAGGAAATAGTGATTGACAGGCGTGCTTTTTTCTCCTCTTCCATTTTGACACTAAAACCAGCGTTGAATCGGTAAACCATTGAGAAATAAAAGGAATGAATTGGAGGATGGAGGTAAGTACATGTCAGATTGGTGAGAATTTATGAAATTATGTAGACAAGAAAAAGAGGTGTTTTTATTTAGATTGTATAGAGAGAAGGATACAGGATCCTGAACTCTCTTTACAAAGCAGGTTGCTGTATCAGACCATGTTATTTAACAGAGGGAGAATTTTGTATGTTTTTAGTGTAGAACCTCTGGTCATTCTGGTAGTAGATGAGTGCATCTAAGGATGTGGGAGAGAAAAGCCTTAGGTCTGATACAATACGTTAAATGTTGGGTTCAGGCCTTATCTGGTGTTTCTGGGTGAGCGCACAAGCAGGGCAGCTCTAAGGCATACCTGAAATCATCAGTCGCTGGCCGTGAAAAATTAGGTAATAACCCTTTTCCCTCTGATTGAACCAACAGTTGACTGTCAAAGTGAAGAAGCAGCATCCTATGCTGCGGTAGCATTTTAGGGACACACATGATACAGTATCATTTCTAGGACAGGAGGTTTCATGTTTTTACGGAACTCTCCGAGAGCTGCATTTCCATCGATGCAGCACCCAGAGTGACCACTGTGGTGGCTTTCCAAATTGCTGTTTGAGTGATTTCTCCTGCAATTTGAAAAAGTCTCGTGAACATAAACCAAAGGGGTTTTCAGGGCATGCTGTTGGGTAGCATTGCTGGGTAGTGCTATTGTGCACTGCGAAACAGTTCTTTTATTTCCTTTCAGAAGTGATGGATTAGTTCATTCAATAAGCTCCAAGAAAGAAAAAACAAAAAAATTCTCCTCCCAAATCCATTAAATTGCCTTATACCATTGATTTTAAAAATAAACGTGAAAAAAAAAAAGAACTTTAAGTGCAAAACCCAAGAGTTAAGTGTATTACTTTTAATGATTAATGTAACAGTAAATCTTTAAGCACTGGCAGCTTAAGAAATCAACACATGCTGTGTGATTTCATCTAGAACTACAAAATTTGGCAAATGTGCACAGGTTGTATATGGGCTTGTTCGCACATAAAAATTATTTCAAAAAAAAGGTCTTAAGAGCTATAATAAAAAAATTCAGACATGGAAATCTTATGGGATAGTGTTTCTGGAACAGCTGTTTCTGCACACTGTTCAGGTAAGTTATAGTAATGTAGATCACTGACTTGAAGGGTGTAGAAATACAGCATTAATTATACTCATTTGTCGAGTAACGCTAAGCTTGTCTTTTCTTTCCTTTTCCTTTCTGTGCGATGTATTCTTGAAAGCTCATTGCTCCCTTTTTTCAGAGAGATAATGCATTCTTGACATCAGAAACTTAAACCTAAACCTGCCATTTTCAAGGGTTTTTTCTTCTTTTATTTAGTTTTGTGTTGTTTAGCACAGGAGCTGATCACATGATGGTTAAAGTACAAAAGGATAAAACGATGTGAAGATAAAGATGATTCCTTTCAGAGTAATACTTTGCTAAACAGAACAGGTCATTATTAGTTAGACGTGTTCATATCACGCACGCAAGAGGTGCAGTCAGGATTGGAGGTCTAGTTTGCTCAATGTTGTTGAACAGGATATTATAATTACTGTTGTTTCATTTATGCCGACATACGTTTATATAGAGATTGCGTGAAAAGGCCACAGGGAGGTTGGTAGCTGTTCAAATATGGAATAAATTACAGTTTGGGGCCCAAAAATCTTGTCACTTGAAGAATGCTAGAAGCATGAGGATAGTGGGTATAAACTACAGTCTCAAACAGTGAAGAACTGGCACGCTATTATTAATTACATGTATCAAAATGTGTATGTATGTTTAAGAAAATAAGAGGAATGATAACGTTTAGGAAAATAGCAGGAATTTGGCCCCAGCCCCCGATGAGCTGTTTCTCCTTTAATTCTGTTAACTGAGAAGGAGGAGGCACATTGTCTTCAAAGAATTGCTGCAGAGGGCTTTGGCTCATGAAAGCCTTTTCTGTCTTGTATTTGTTTCAGATCCTTTGATCTCTTTTGGTTTGATGAGTACGTGTCATCACTTGGTATTGCAATTGCTTCCTCTTGCTCAGATATGACAGTAATAAATATATTCACTGAAGAGTGTAATTTAAAATTTATATTATTCATAGTTATTGGCAAGTGCTGTAGCCTAAATGGTGAAAATGAGGGGGAGTCTGGTTCAGGTTGATTTTTTTAAAATAATTGATCCGTCTTATCAATATGCATAATAAGCTTATCAAAACAGACTTCTCCAAAATTATAGAAGAAAAAACTCAATATAAAATGATTGTAAGTGTAATTGAGTACTGTAATTTACTTTCACTTTACAGGAAAAGGCTTTCAGCTTCACCCCTTAAGCAGCTTTAGAAAACTGCACACTGACTCCTGGCAGTAGTGTATTGATTGAAAGCATCCAGAGCATCTAGAAAACATAAGTGTCCACAAATTCATCTGACAGGGATATGTTTTATAGAAAGAAATTCCATCACTGTCTAGGGTTTGTAAGAAGTATGTTAACTTCAAAAATACTGGATCTACTAGAATATATAATAAAGAGCTTAATAATAGCAGGATTTTTTTAAAAAAATCTTTTTTCTTTGTTCTCTAATACTTAAGTAATCTTAATTGCAGCTGTTTCGTAACTGGAAAGAAATTAGGCAGAAAAATAGAACCACTCAGCTACTACCAGGGACTAAAATTAAAATCAACAGGTAGTAAAAATGGAAGATTTTTCAGGAAACATTCTCAATGCATTAGAGAATGAATTTAGGTCCCCCCTTGGACCTCATTGGGAGTTTTGGCCCATATAAGAGACGTATTTAGGACTTTTTTTTCCCCTTAGTATAATTTACCTTATTTTTGTTTCATATAATAGTGTGTCATGAATTTGTCTTATACATTTTTGGTTATCTTTATAAAATCAGTTTAGGATATGCTTTGTCTCAGTAAAATTTAGATAGATTTCTTTTTGGTTTTCCCTCCTTTCTTATATGTACTCTCTCCCTCCAAATGTAAAGCTTTGCTACACTTACGCTTGGGGTTAGGTAGACTTACACTTAAACCAGTTAAGTAACTGAAAGTAACGTCAATGATGTGAACAGTGTTATCCTGGATTTATGTTCTGACAGTGACGTAGCCTGATACTGACTTTCCCCATCCTTGATGATCAGACTGTTCCCTAGTAAACATTTCAGAATAGATTTATTCACTGCTACGCACTTAAAGAAGTTGATGCTGTTCATTTCTGGGGCTGTTGAGCACCATTTGGAATAGCAGCTGCTGAAGTAACAATTTGGACGTGGCCCCTACCACCCTTGAAAGGAGAAACATCGTGGGCGCACAAAACCTTTCCAAAGTATCAACGACATGCAAGCCTGAAAGCATTTGCATATTTTATTCTAACAGATTTTTTTTCCCACTATGAATACATTTATCTTGCTTGCAGATACTGAGTCTGATCATGTGATATCAAGCAGGAATGACTTCAGGATTTTTTTGTCTATCTAAGGCTCCCATAAGCGCATGAGCAAGGGCATTTTCTTTTTGATTACCTGCCAGGTTGTGACAAACTTAAAGAAGTACGATCTTATGGGTAAGACTCAGTAGTCAGCTCGGTTTACTGTATCCTGTGATTTATTGGAGCCTGCAGACCATGTAATGGGAGATGCCATCTCTCATTTGAGGCAGCTCTAAAAAAGACTGAGAAACTCGCCTTCAGGCCCGGACCAGCTTTCTGAAATACTGAGAAAAAAGAGTTTTGTAGTGAGGCTATTACTTGAAACCAAACCAAATTTTAGGCCAGTCTTTCTTCATCTCATTCCCACTGCTCCTCCCAAAACAGCCAACCTCCACCCTTCTGCGTGGTAACACACCGGTCTTTATAGCCTGTGTTCCAAGGAACCAAACCTTGGGGAAAGTCAGCCGGGTCGCACCATCAGAGAGTCTGGCTTTAAGTTTTCTATGAGAAGTTAAGTTCTAGGACTAGTAGACCTGTCAGAGCGGTGTAAAGTTCCCACCAGTGCAAATGGGAATCAAAACACGTGCTACTCGGTGTCTGAATCTGCAGTATTATTGTTGAGTTTATATCATCAGAGATAATTTTTCTTTGGGCAGCCTTTGTATGGTACAAGTATGAGGAGACTACCTCCAACCTTTAGCATCACTTTCTCAAAATGCCTCATTCGTGGTGGCCCTTGCTTTCCCTGCCTTTGAAAACAGTAGAATAAATGCAGCAGAAGGCAGGCGAGCTGAAAAAGTATGAAGGGGGACAAACAACGTTCCTGTAAGATGACTTTGTGGCCGTTATATTTTCCCTGTTCTCAGTCACTTTTGCAAGATATTTCCCCGTGCTGGGCAGCTGGCCAAAGCACGGCACCCAGAACAGTGGCTAAAGCACGTTTGCGTAGGAAGAGCTGTACAGCGTTGGCCACAGGCTCAGCTACAGCTCTGTGTCTTCTACCCACCGGCGGCCACCAGCAAATGCTGAGGAGAGAGTGTAAGAACAGGACAAATGTGTAGAGTAAGCTTTTGCGGAATATTCTTTTGACATCCAGAAATCTGTGTCTTGGGAACTTCCTGAGATGAAGAGCTGGATTCTTACGTTTAATAGATATACTTTATTCTTGTATTTCATTTCATTTATTTGGTTAATTGTTCTGTGGACCCTTGTAAACTTGGAACACCCTGTATCAAAGAGCTCCGGAGTTTGAATGTGTTATGCAAAAAGATACCTTTTTCACTTGCTTTTGAACTTGTCATCGGCTAGTTTCAGTTCATGCAGCCTGCCTCTTTCATTGGAAGAAACAGTGAAAATTCATTTTTTATACATGGGTGAAATCTTAAGTGGCATAGAGCCCTTTATCATAGTGCCACAGTCAACTCTTTTCAACCTGAAGAGTCGCAGGGTACTTGACCAGTCCTTGTATGGGATAGCCTATGTATCTTTGGTCATACACATTGTCTTCTGTTACTGTTTTCCAGTCCTAATCTTACAAAAAGGGACCAGAAATGAAAATAGTAATCAAGGGTTGGGTGTATCTTATATTTATTGCACTGGAATTAGGGTACTCTCATTTTGTACTCTGTTCCTTAGTATTTGCTTGTCTTTTTCATTCATGGTGTTTTCAAGCTTTTATGAGAGCTGTGTTGACTTACCTAATATAACATACTATCTGTATGTCTGCTAGTATTGTTCTTTTAATAGTTTCTACCGATTTGCCCAGTGCAGATGTCAGGCTACCTGAAATTTTTTGGCTTTCTCTTAGGGCCCTTCATAAAATTGGCATGACGTTAGCCATTTTCCTCTGATACTGAGGCAGTTTTAAAAGAGACAGTCATACTGCTGTTTCATCCATGAGTTCCTTAAGAATGCTTTCATAAGTATCATCTGATCTGTACAGATTGTTATTGTTCATATGTTTGTTCTCTAGCCTCTTCCACCGAAACCTCTGTTTGAAATGGATGATCCAGTCAGTCCCTCATATTGTGATGGGGCGGCTTCTCCAAGCTCTGTGTTCTCTGTATGCAGAGCTCAAAATACTTGGATTATTTTCTGCTGTAAGTGCTGCTTTCGTCCCTTGATCGTCTATTGGCCAGGGTGGCAGGCTTTGCATTTGGACATGAAAAAGGGGTTGTTGTTAATTCTTATGTCTTCTGCTAGTAATTTCTCAAGCTGTAAAAGATGGCCTTTGCTTGCCTTATTGTGGTTTGAATTTGCTTTGGATTTTTTTTTTTTAAGTATTATTTTCCCATTTAACCTGCAATAGCTTGTGAGTCTTTCCATTTCCTTCATTTGGACACGACTCCAGCTTTCAGAAGGATGTTTTCTTGCTTCTGATAACCTCTCATACCCTGCTGTTCAGCTGCACTGGCTTCCTTTTCCACTTTCTCAAATCTTTTTTTTGCTGTGTGGCATGTATTTGCTCTCAGCTTCCAGCGTGGTATCTCTGTTTACCATACTGCCTGGGAAGGTTTAACTCTCTTAGCTTCTTCCCCATTTAGCTAGCTTCCTTTTAGCAAGATTTAATGTATCCTCCAGGGTGACTTAAAAATCAGATTTTGAAGGTTTTATCAGTCCTGTCAAAATTTCCTAGTATGTGTATCAACACTACCTACAGTTACAAACCCATTAAAAATGTCCAAACTGTAAAAACTATGTGTGAATGTGTAAGCACGTGTGTCTGTTCATCGTAGATAGGGAGCAGATAATCATTCCTGACAGGAAGAATAATTCTAAGTGTAGAACCTAGGCAGTCGAAGCTGGGTTTTGTTTGTTTTTATCAGGCTCTAAGCTAGCAGAAACCGTCCCTTCAGATGTAAGACTGCCGTCCCCAGCGCCTGTGGCTGCTTGAGGGCCAGCCAAGCTGCTTTTGCACCCACGGAGGCTGGGAAGTGAGGTCTCGGGTTTGAGCTACTGCAGGTTGGAATTTGGACTGAGGTGGTTTTAGCAAGACAACTTGTACAATTAGACGTATTTTTTGGAGCCGAAGTTGGCAAACTTTATTCCTGGAAGAATCTGGAGCACACCCCTAAAACTGCATGCCTTTGTTACAGCTGAATGTGATAGATCCAGCTGAGGAGGCAGTAAGCGTTAATGAAGGGCCTTAATAAGCGTGGACTAATGTGGTCTCAACAAGCTTAGTAAAGTCCTGACGCTTAGCTGTGGTATTGTTTTTAATGAAAAAGCTTTTTAGAGAGTCAGAAAGCATAAGAGTAATTGGATTGTATAATAAGGCGTCACTGACACTCTGCAGCTCAAAGGGAAGAAAAACTGAGAAGGATTAGTAATTTTTAAATATTGTAATAGAAGAAGGTAGAAGACTTTCAGAAAAGATGAAACAGAAAGCAGACATTCTTTCTTTAAACCAAAATGATGCAGTTTGTTTAAATTTAATAGTAGAGTCGATATACATATACACGTAGTCAAAAGCTGTCACATTACCCAGCCATTAATCTTGGTCTGACCTGTTCCAGGCAAGAAGCACGTGCTCTCTGAACTTTTTTCTTTAAACTTCAAACATGAGCTCTCTTTATGATAACATAATATTTTCCATACTGTCTTTCTGAACCTTTCTCCGTGTGTTTGAAATTTACAACGTTGAGCTTTATCTGAAAGCCAATTTATTTTTAGACCTTACGAGAGAATAGTTCAGCTGCATGAGTAAGATGCAGAGACTGAACGGCCTGGAAATCCCCCCCTCTCTGAGAAGCACCTCTTCTTGGCTGGTCATGCTTGATTTCAGTTTACCCATGGCATGAATGTGTACATAGCATGTGCCAAAGTCCTTGCTTGGTTTCAGGTATTTTATTTATAGTACATTAATTTTAAGATAGGTGGCTCTATGTTGGTTGAGTAAGGAGAAGCTTATACTGAAATGTGTTCCTGTTAATGGCTAGGGAGGTCTATTCCAGAAGCGGCAGAGGTGCCGTGCCAGAGGCTTTCATCCGACTGGGATGATGTGTTCCCACCTCTCCCTTTCCTGAGGCATCTCCCTCGGGAGTATGTTTCTGCAGAGTGCATCTGCCCTACTCTGTGCAGCTCCCCTCCACCTTAGCAAGCCCTGCACCGTTGCTCATGCTTTTCATGGTGCTCACAGTGATCCCCAGCACTAGAGAAGATGTGTAGGAGAACAGAGGGAGGGTTTATTAAGCCTGGCTTCGAGCACAGTTGCAGGGTAAAGATCCAGGAGGCAGCTTGAACAGATCGAACAGCTTGTTGCCGCCAGAGAGAGGGGTTGTCCCAGCCTGCTGCCTGCCCCCAGTCCCTGTTCCCGCTGCCGCGCGCGGCGCTGGCATTCGTCTCGTCCTTCTGTGAGCTGGCAGCTGGCACCGTTGGAGAAACAGGCCTGCCTGAAAAGCAGAAATCTCATTCTAGCATTTGCTTAGCCAGGTTCTCCTCTCCTTATCCCAGTGTCTATTGCCCAAAATCTGATTTTTCTTTCTCTTAAGGTATATGGCACGTCGATCACTCCTTACAGCTTTCCACAGTGCCCATGCCTTTCTCTTCAGTTCCTCGTCGTGACCTCCTTCACGCATATGTTCTCATTCATAACTGTAAAACCTTTTGGTGCCTCTATCATTCCACACCTTTCATGTAGGAAGCAATATTAATTGTATAATTGCATGCGCATTTTGCTAATTCCTTAGTATCTGAGGCATTCTTAGGTTTTGATAGAGCATCTTTGAGTGGTTTTTGGAATTTTAGCACAGCTGACAGTACTGGGAGCTTTCTGAGAAAAAAGGACAGTATTCTGTATTACAAACAAAGCAAAAATGGTGCTAAGGAGAGTCTATTACCTAGTGATGAGAAGCCATAAAATTCCAAAGTTGGCAGTCAAGGTGCACATTTTCATGGGCTGCTGTCAACATCAATATTAAAATGTAATTGTCAACCATATGATGAAATGTTACTTTTGAAAAAATAAAAGATAACATATAATTTGTGCGTACATTATTGGCACCCCTCTGAAACACTGTGTGTTTTGTTAGGTGTGTGAGATGGAACTCAAGAAAACTACTTAGATGAAATGTGATTATTAAACAGAGATAGCAGTACCCCTGTAATGCCGAAGTATTAAAAGAAAAAGGGAAGAAGGGAAAAGTGTACCTATACATGAACATTTTAGAGTCCTGTTTTACTGTCTATGTGAAAAGACTACTTTTTTTTTTTCCTTCTAAGGATGCAGTCTTTTTTTCTATGATTTTTTTTCCCTTGTTCCCTTTGAAACAGTGGACTGGAAACGGTGATGTTCTGTGACCTATTGTATTAACTTGGGCTAGTGCCAAGAAAACTTTTCTGCCTGGAGAAATAGTGCCAATTTTCAGGTTCAATAATTCATACTACCTGGGTTATAAAAATATTGTGAATTTCTGTGCAGCTGACAGTTTGTCTTTCCAATTAAATAAAGCCGTTACTAGCAACTGATTAATTATTAATCCTTGGATTCAAAGATTTCTGATTGTTTTGCTTTCTGTTTTTAACCTAAACTGTCCTCTTGAGCAGCTCTAGATAAATAACATCTGCAAGGGAGTATATTTTATCATGAGAATTTTTAAACTGAAGCTTTCAAATGCTGAATCAGTAACTTCTTTCATATATGAAATATTTCACACCTGAGACTAAGCTAACTTTAAAAGCAGAGAGATTATCTGAGTCATGTCAGTTTAGGAAACAGATTCCTCAAACTTAAACACATTCTACGAACATTTCTTTTAATCTGTCAGTAACTTGATAACTTTAAATTTTCAGATGCATGATGATCTTAAGTGACACGATAATAAAATAAGGAACACAAAATCTTTATTTACATGAAACACTTTGGTCCCATTCAATCTTGGGAAGCAACTCGTTATACGTCAAATAGCTATGTAGGGAATTTCAGAGATGACACAGATGTTAATTTAAACTTTTTGCAAAAATAGTTTGAAAAACATAAAACTTTTAAATCTTTTCAACAGAGAGTAAATACCCTTATACTTAATTCTCTGAAACCTCTTCGGCAGAAATGCTTTGGAGAGCAGTAAAACTGGAATTGACTCCATGGTTCAGAATATTAGATCCCTGCAAATGCTCAATAACAGATAATGAGGATAAACGAGAAATCCAACCAGGAGTGTAAAGAGAGGCTTGTTCTTGCAATGAGCTCCATATGGATAGACATTTCTGCCTTCGCAGAACATCACTTTTATCAGCAGGTCCCCACATAGTAAGTGGATCAACTGTGTTGAGCTGACTGCATCATCAAAATGAAGTGACAGCATGTCTCAATTGGTTGGCTAAATGTTGTGTGATATTCTTATCATGAGGATAAAGCCTGTGATTATTTTGTTTCCGTTAGCTGTTTCAATTGTGTGTTTCATCCAGGTATTCTTACAGACTTTATTTACTGACTCAGATAACGCAGGCATAGGCTTTGATTTGGACTGAAACCGCTTAGTCCTAACAGCAATTTCTGGGGAATTTCTGGTGGACAGCTTGGGGGATGGGGACTAAAACACGGAATTCTGTGAATAGACAAGCATCTTATCCCTCTTTATCGCAAGTCCTCTAGATTACCCACTGCCATGACACCAGGTCCCAGTTACATCCCACATGAGACCCCAGCTAGAACTCCATACACGCTGTCCCTATCTGCCTCCCCCTCATACGTGCTCATATTTTCCCCTCTGTCCAACTCCCTGCAGCCCTCCCTGGTTTATTCCATCTCCTTCCAAATCTCTTCCACCTCCTCCCAAAACTGTAAGCTCCCTGTTGCAGTACCCTCTATATTTTTCGGCTCCGTTGGCCAAAAGCCACCCTGGCCTTTTGTTAGCCTCTCGTTATATGTGCACTTACTGGTCGGGAAATGCGTGCTTACCCATCAGGCGAGCAGAAGGGGTGTCTGTCTGTCTGCAGAATGACGTCCCTGGTGGGGTTCTTTCCTCTAACACTATCAGTGGTGTTAAAGCTTTTGAGTTCTCCCTGCCTTTTGCTGACTCTCTGTCCAGGTGTGGAATTTCATTAAACCTACAGGAACTTCATGTCTTTGAGATCTTTAACTCTCTGTTAAATTGAGTGGTAATTGGGTGACAAGTTACGATAAGTCTCGTTTGCCTGTGAGAAAAGCAGGGACTGTCATTTTGGAACTGATACTAAGTTGAAACTCAATTTTCTAAAGATGTGAAAGCTGGTTTGTTTTGTCTATATGAGTGACTGAATGTGATTCCTTTCAGTCTGATTAGTTACATACCTTCAAAAAAAAAAAAGGAAAAAAATTATTCATTAAAATTTGAAGTATGTCTGTTGATGAAACCATATCAGTATTAAGAAACTGTGTGATTACAATACCGAGAAACTTCAGCTTCCTCTGACTTCAAGTCAGAATTTTCCCCTTTCATCTTGAGACTTACCCTACCAATAATAAAGTATCAATATTTTAGATAGATCTAAATTAAAGTATCTGTAATTTAAAGTATCTTTAAATTACATCTACTTAGTAAAGTCATTGGTTGTTGAAGCTACCCATTCATTTCCAAGAGAGTGCCAGTTTTGGGGCCAGGTCAGACACTACCAGCTGGTTTGACGGATGATGCTGATACCTTACGTTCATGGAAGGCATACAGTAGAAGAAGAATTTGGGGGTTGACTGCTGCCACAGCCTTGCAGCACAGACCAAGGTCAACAGGTTGATGGAGGAAGTTAGGAAGCATCTGCTGCTGCAGAGGAGTTTGTAGGTGAGCGGGCTGCAAGCACCCCAAGGGGAACGTGGCACCAATACTGAAGTTATTGCTGCCTCTGGTGTAAAATGAGTCATGACATGAACCATCTAGTGTGCTGCTTTATGGCTTTCTCTAAAAACTACCACTACAGACAATCCATGGACTTTGCACACTGTGCTGGGAGATCAGGTCAGTGCAAATCCAGAGGATGACATTATCATCGCCTTCAAACCAAAGACAGACTGGCATCTGACTTGACACTTCTCACTCCAGATGTTTTGTGAGCAGCTGTGATTATCGAAGTCTATCATACGGTAGCTACATTTTAAGACTTGAGAATGCATTGACTTAAACGGTAGAGGTAGAATCTGCCACATTTTTCTGTCTAGACACGCTTTTAGCTGCAGTGTCTTGAAATAACAGAAAATAGATTTGTAAAAATTGAAATACAGCAGATGGGGTCTTGATATCGTGATAGGAAGGGACTGCATAACCATTGATCATGATGGGGACACATGAAACCAGAACCTGGTGGCTGATGCTAATGCATGGGCTGACACCTTCTTCCCCCGCAGCAAAGCTGTGCTTTTACTTCTTGCTTGTAACATACATTTGAATCATAAATACCGGCACTGAAGTTCCCAGTTACTGTTTTTACATACATTTCTGAACTCCTAATACTTTACAAATACACTCAAAGCATGATGTAATATATTCCAGAGAGATATTATTTATTCCGAAAAGAACTTGGCATATATTAGGATTTCTACTTCCCTTATTTTTTTTTCTTTCCTAGTTTCTGTAAAGCACTCTGGAAGTTTTCACTAACAACTTCTGTCTTCTTAACCGACATATGGAGAAGCCACGATGTTGGCATGAAGTTATCTCCTGGTAATAGTGCCAGCAGAGTGTTATTTTGCGGCATTGTTTAATACAGGAAGCTGCTTTGCATTTTGTCTGTAATTTCAGCTTTTCTGAATGTTTGTTTTTGAATTCAGAATGTTACTATTGACAGTTTCTTTTGCATTTTGAAATGTCTAATAAAAGGAATAATGATAGCATGAAGTATTTCTTGATGATCTTGTGGATTTTTTAAATTCAATTTATGTGTTTTTAATAAGTTCTCTGTGGCAGATATTGAAGAATAGCTATTCTAGGAAAAGCAGCAATATAGAAATGCCAACTTTTCTGTCTGAAAGTCTTCAAGTTCTATGTGCATTTTTCATAGGTAATTCTTTTCAGTTTTCTATTAGTACAAACATTAAGATCCATTTTAGCTGCGTAACAATGAACCGGGTGCTTCTCTGTTAACACAGAAAGCAAAACTGTCCGTTCGGGTCAAATCCTGATTCTTTGCTCACGGCAGCAATAGGCAAGGCAGGAAGAAGGGAGTGGGATTTCCACATCCCCACTTGTTTCCTGACTTAGAGACTGAGCAAATTTGATTTGGGAAGTAACTGAGACTAAGTATAAAGCCTTCAAAGTCCTTTTAAATAATAATAGCCAACATTTTTAGAGCAAATTGTAGATAAAATCCTGGCGCTGTTGAAAATCAGCGTTAAAAGTCCCACTGGCTTGAGCAGAGCCAGGATTTCACACGCAGTGTTCGAAGCACTGTCAGGACACGGATTGATTCTCCGTTGCCCTGTCCAAGAGGTGCGTAGGTATCGTTGCCTTTAATTTGCAGACCAAGATAGCAAGATGAAATAACTTGGTCCTTCCTTCACAGAGAGTCGGTTAACACTAGGACAGTAATTTGGGGTTTTCTTGATCTCAGCAGTCAGTCTGTGCCTGACACCGTTTTTACAGAGCATTTTTCCACGATATCCCTGCATGTTAATTTGATATTCCATTCTTTGGCCTTGTTTTTGCTTGCCCATCTTTTTACTAACCATTTCATTTATGATGTGCTTCTCTAGCATTTTTTCCCCCTAGTTAATTTACAGTGGTTCTATTTCTGGCCATCAGATTTCCTTTCCTCCTTTTATGGTTGTAACAGAGCACGCTTGTAAATCATCCTTTGGACTGCGTGCACTGGCTGCCTTCTTGCTGCAAAACGTGAGCAACTCTACCCTGTCACTGTTATGCACTGACATTTAGCAGATGTATTGCCATTGTTCCAGAAGTACTATTTTCTTAACATTTTAAAAGCGGTTTTAAAATAGCTTTGCTAGCCTTCCGTGCCTCTTCATAAACTTAATAGATGCATTCTAATATGTGTAAATATTTGTTGAAGTATTTGGAAATAATCTGTACAAGCTTAATTTTTATATTACCGCCAGTTGCAGACAATTCAGTTGGGTGATGTGAAATTCATTTATCTGTCCTGGTTGTATATTGTATTCTACACAAAAACTTAAATTACTTTCATAACAAAGACATCATCTGAACAATGGTGGACATGCCTGCTGTATCCAACATCTTATGCTGTGCTTCTGGAAACAAATAATATGCTATCTTTTTAAATTTCCTATTCATTTCCCCAGTCTGTTCTTTGTTGTACTTGTTCTCAGTTTAATGCTGGCTTCTTTCCTCTATCAAATGAGATCTTTTGGAGTACCTTGGCATGTATTGTGATTTAATAGTCATTAACTGGGTTTGCTCTACGGACAAAGAAAGGCTGGCACAGCCAGAACTCCTGAGGTCCCTCTCTCCTTTCTCCTCTCCCCTTGAGCCTCGAGCTCCGGCTTTTTAACAGCTAGGGTCTCATCCATGTTCCCTGGTATTTGGCGTGAGGGTTCATCACTCGGTAAAAGATGGTACTCATTTCTTCAAGACCGTGTTCAATGATTTTGTAACAGTGTCAGATGGCTCGGGGTAAGTGAGCTGAATCTGAGTTTGAACACAAATTTTCTTAGATAAAGCACTCTTTCTATGGTTGGTATTCCTTACCATTTTGTTTTTCACATGTACAGCAAAGTTATGCTGAAATTTGCAAGTTTAATTCTTTATAACAAAATGTTAAAATGTGGCAGCTTGGTAAGTGAATTGCCACTTGCTTTCTGCTAAGCATTATAATCGGTTTTGGCCCCAAACTGAAACCTTGTTCCCAAGTACTCCTGCATTTGGATCTGGGACAACTCCAAAATCCACAGAATATCTCTCTCTTGGTTCTGGTTGGGAAGGCATCAGGTTTTGCCAAGAGCAGCGATTTTTACCAGATTTCAATGCAAGAAGTGATAACGTCTTTGGAACAAATAATTCTGTGAGATTTCTGCTAATGTGGTGGCAGCTGGTTTTCAGAGTTGCCGCCTTTGCTAGCACCTTGGGTTGCTCTTGCTGCCAACGCAGTTGCTTGATCCGTACCTCAACCCTAGTGTAAAACTCGCCAAAGTCTGTATCCAAACTAGTGCTTCTCAGTGTACCTTTGCCTATGTTATCACATCACTATTGATCTCATATCTTTCCAAAGTGGAGGGGAGGGAAGGGCAGAGGAGGAACTGCCATCTGTGTGACCAGCTTAATTCAGTATATGCTCAGTAATGCATTCTGTGACTGTAGCGAGCTATTCATTTTAAATGTTATTATCGCTGTTCATGGAGGCATAGCTGAAATACTAGCTTGAACATTGGATCATGTATATTTAAATGCTAATAGTTGTAAAAAATGGTAAGCGCTTACTAGCTGTGTAATTTTTTACTGGAAGGATCACATGGATTGGTATTATTTTCTTATGTGTTTGAATAATCCATAGGTTGCTTCGACTGAAAAATAGGAATATACGTTTGTAACCTAAGGACACCTAGGGGAATGCCAGTCATGTATTCCTCCAGAAATTTTGGAAATGCATCCAGAGAGATACAAGCTCTAATATTCAGTGATTCTTCAGGTCTCTGAAATATTGACTGATATGTAACAGAAGATGATAGTAGGATTCATTCAAAAATTTTGAGTATTCATTTTAATCTAAGAATGCTTGGTTCTGTATGCAATTAAAGCGCACTGGCTTTTTATGGAGGAATTCAGTATTCCTAGAAAACCATTTACATCAGCTCTCACTCTTCCTGCATTGTGCCTGCATTGTGAACAGGCCAGATGGTGCTTTGCTGCATGTGAGCACAGCAATAATTGCAGTTCTCAAAGTGAATGACTACGTTTTGCAGCATGACACCAATTTTAGATGAAAATGAGGCCCAGTGTATTGACAGACACAAGCGGAGTGAAGCCATGGCCCACAGAGAGGGAGTGGGCTTGCTTTCTGGCTATTCCCTCCTATTATTCCTTATGTACATTAACAAATGTCTATGTAAATTAGGGCTGTTTGAAGAGATGTTTGCGTAGGGTGAAGTTTCCGAAATTATTCCCCATCCTTCCCAAGGCTGTATGTTTCAGGATCCTGACAACTTTCTTACAGTATTATGAAAAAGTATTATCCATAATAGATATTAGTCTGTGTTTTGAAATAAAAGGTTTGATTGGTAGAGCTGGAGATAATTTTGCTACCGTTTTACCCTTTATCACTTAGTCAAAAACATTTGTTTTTTAACTCTACACTAAGTTGTTTCCAGTCTCCAAATACTTTGACCAGCTTTAGTGTTAAGTACATTTTCGCTACCCTGTTCTGCCAGAAATCTCATCCCTAGTCTCCTGGTCTGCTCAGAAATTAATAAGCATCCATCCTCACCTCCCTTTCCTGCTCTTCTCTTTTCACGTTATCCCTCTTGCCAGGGTACCTTTTCTCCTCTCTCCCTTCCCTTTGAAATCACAGCGTTCAGCTGCGCAGTCCCTCTGCCTCCACTGTCCTCTCTTGAGGTCCCAGACTCGCCTGGCCTTTTTGGAGGGGAGGAAATATTGGAGGCAGCTTGTCAGCTTCAGCAGGTCTTAATAGGAGAGATGAGGAGGAATTGAGGAGGGGAAGGGCTGGGGTGGGAGAAGGTTGCTAGGGATTAGGTTTCCATCTGCCACTCTCTCATCTGTCCTTACCCTGGTCCTGGGCTGCCAGTGCTCCCCTCCTTTTCTGCTGTTGAAAAGAAGGAAGAAAGCGTGGGCTTTTGTTTATTTAAAAGCATAAAAGAAAGAGGGAATTAAGCTATTTAGTCCTTCCTTATTAGTCACCATTGACTGTAGGGAGTAAGCTTGAGTAAATGAAGGCTTGCAAAACGGCGTAAAATCATTCAATAGCAGCAGTTAAGGGGAAGCTGGAAGTCCATTTTTCTTTTCTGCAAATTGGAAAAATACTGAAAGTAGAGGTTTTTACACCAGAGTATCAAAATTAAAATCTGACATACGAACAATTAAATGTATCACCAGTTGCTTGTTTCCCTCTTACTGATTGTCAAAAGAATGTAAACACTTTTGAAACAACAATTTTGATTCATGCTTCGGTCGGCTCTGCAGTGCCCATTGCAGGCTGGGATTGTATATTGCTGCATGACTTCTAAGAGCAAACTTTTTACTTTATGCGAGTGCTCTGAAGAAATAGGTACGAATACATCTGTCTGAAGTACATGAACATTCTCAAATAACTGTTTGTGTCTAGTAGGATGTTGTTTTATTTGGGAGACAAGTTTCTGTTTTCCTGCTCTTGGCTTTATCTTTGATCAATGCTGTGCTAGAAAATAGACCTTCTTCTGTGTTATCTGCTCTGATAAAAAATGTTTTCTTGATTTAAATCATAGAAAGAGAATTCCTGCTGACAAGTTACTGGGTTGACCATACTTAGAAATTGGCTGGGTGCTGAGGGTGCTTAGTTAACATAACCTTTATGATAGAGAATGTCTAAATGCAGAATCTAAGTAATATGTTAGGATATTTTGGATGTACCAAATAGGCAGCGTTTGACAAGGGAAACAGTACAAGTTTTCAGATAAATGCAGAAAACAGGCATAGGTAGCCTGAAAATTCACAGGTAAACTGCTGATGCCTGTTACTCCTGTGATGGTTTTGGCAGCTGCTGCTACTAGTAACCACTGTGCAAACTGAAGATATTGGCAGGAAAAATGATCTTGGGAAGGCAGTAATTAGTACATTCTTAGCACATTTACATGCTTGATGAATACAAGTGGTGTAGCAACCAGAGTGATGTATTACTAGTATCACTAGTGGCTTGGTACTATTCCCCCCCCTGCCCCTCACCATGCCCACATGCTCTTGCACAGGGCAACAAGCCCAGGAGCATTTGGAGGGATGGGAACCCCTTCTTCAAACCACAATCCCTCTGTTTGCCCTGCCTGTTAGATTGGAAAAGCAACTGTGCAACTTCAGGGAAGTGCTACATGCTTGTAGCTTCGGCAGTGTCACGGCCGAAGAAGGGCTTTGGCACCTCCACCAGCAACCCGCGCAGGCCTGGTGCCATGAACAGCAAGTGGAAGAGCTGGGATGCTGGGTCACCATCATGGATAGCTCTAGTGCTGCCATTCTGTGTCTGATGGTGTCTTCCAAGCTACTGGCAAGATTTTTCTCTGGGGTGTGTGTGTGGCAAGCCAATTTGCATCAAAAATTCTGTTAACTTGGGATGGTGGTGGCAGGTGGAGGTGGTCTCTTGCAAGCAGGACATGTAGAAAAGGAAAGTGGGCCCTGGATTGCATCCGATAGACAGCACTATGGGTTTCCTCTTGTTTTGTTTTGAAAGTAGTCACTTTTAAAGATTTAGTGTAAGTGAGGTAATTGCTCCTGACATTCTTTGAAATTTTCAGCGTGAGTGTGGATCATTAGTATGTCTCTATGAGCTTTATTGTATTTTTACATGACTTGCTTGCTCTTGAAGGAACCAGTTTCAGTGAAGGCATTTTCACACAGGGCTTTAGGACAGATAAGAGAAAACAGGCAGTTGTTTACAGTACTTGTAACAACACCTTCATTGATATGCCTCATTTTTTACTATCCTTTTATCTACATGTCTAAAATTAAATTAGGTCTCCATTACTAAAATTAGAAAAGTCATTGGATTAGAAGTGCTTTCTTTCTGATCTTTAACTGAATGAAAGGAGCTTCTTTTGATAAAACTGTAATAGAATTAAATACTCTACATCTCATCTTCTGAAATCTTATAGATGGAGTATTAACTTTATTATATTCACCAGACCAAAAACACTTTAAAAGGTGGGACAGAGTTTTCCGAACAGGGAAATAAGGTTTATGTGAGTAAAAGAGATTAGTCATTCAGCCCCAGTGTTACCCTCGTATACTGGATTTTTGTTCAAGGTAGCCTTTCCTCTCCACCTTACACAGACAGAACTCCTGTTGTATTCAACACAAGTTTTGCTTGTTTGAGGTAATGTGCTTGTCATAAACTTCGGTGGATTACACTGATACTTAACACAAAGCTTCTGCGTAAGTATTTGTAGTAATCGGGACCATAGCATTCAGCATCATTGAGCTCTGGCAATTTAAGGGTTTCAGGATTAGATATACTTCTTGACACTAGTACGCAATATGTGCATTTTGTATGATTAAGTATTCATATATTTCTAAAATGCTTTTTTTTTCCACTCCAGAAATCATCCATAACAGAATCCCAGCCAGATTCTTTTCCACTGAGGTCTCTGGCTCAGAGGCATTGACTGAATCTTCAGTAGAAATGGTGCAGGGGAAGAGCAACAATCCCAAAAGCATCTATGCCTTTAACAGGTCTGAGCTTGAGGACCAAACGGAAACATCAGAAAAGAGTATCCAAACTTCACATTTCACAATGAGATATGTCCTGTTAGCTGTCGAGCAATTATTCTAGTATCAAAAACCAATTTCATCTTTCTTAGAACCACAATAAATGGCTAAGTTTTCCCATGTTTTAAAAGTAGTAAGACCACACACCTTCAGAGCAGTTTAGCGTGGCTTGCCCTTAGGAAGATGCAAATCCTTCAAGGTTGTTGCAGACTGTGGATTCATTTGGCGTGAAATGGACTCTCTGCAAGGCCTTCTACCTGCTGCTGGGAAGCCCCAGCAGATGGCATTGAGCAGTGGGTGATTGAAAAGTCATCTTTTATCAAGCACTTTGACTCACAGTCTATGCAAGTCCCACGCTCTGAGGTTATTGAGGGGCCGGGATGGATATAGGATATCCATCAGCAGGATATAGGATGGGAAGGAGCTCTCTTTGGAAACAGTTTAGTTCCTTACCTATGGGGAATGGCATGAAACCACTGTTGGGCCCTCTTGAGTTTCATCTGGACAACGTAGGTTCAGGAGGTGCCTGAGTTCTGCCCACTTTTTTACAGAGAGTACTGCTGTGCAGTGCCAGGTGTCATTTCTAAACTATTCATCCAGTCTTGCCAATGAGCTAGGGCTCAAGTTAAGAGGACTACACTTTTGTGTAGATAAGCCTATTAGGTAGGCGTATCTGCCAAATTTTGCATGTACCCTAACATTAAAAAATAGGAAGTAAATAGAATAAAAAGTCGTTTCGTTGACACCATTTCAGCTGTTGTGGTATGAAATTTATACGTCTTTGAATTTATCTATGAACTTGTCTTTGAGATATACAAGCATAATCAGCATTTGCTCTTCTCACAAACTAAGTGCCATAGGAGGGAAAGCTGGTGTTTAAATTTCTTTCCTATAATTGGGTCATTTCTCCGCCAAGAAATTTTTTGACTGCACTGGGGTTATTTTAGCACGATGCAACGTACTCTGTAATGCAAGCAAGCCTCTTTCATGTCTGATGTGTCATTTTTAGAAACAGAACTGTAGAAGAGTATCTTTGAAAAATGCTAAGATGATATTTGCAGTTCTTGTGACCTTCTTTTATTAGTACCTGTTCAAGCTGATATCTCTTTTATGTCAGCAGTTCCCAAACTTCCCGACTTTGGACTCTTTCCTGCCTTCCAGCCGTGAAGCGCAGTTTCCAGCTGCCAGTTGCACTGCTTTTCTGGAGTTACGACATCCCTTGTAACCCTGTTTCTGAGTGTTGGGATCCCACCTGGGCTTATGGACCCACATTCAGACCTGATGCTTTGTGTGGTAGTGTTAAAGCCTGGCTGGCCTTGCTTTAAGCAGACCTTCACAACAGGTGACAAACGTGAGATTTATCCAGCATAAGAAGGTCCAGACCTGCATGAAGGCGGTAATTTGTTGTCATTCAGAGAATCAACAGACTTCTACTAGGGAGATGGAGAACCTCTAAGGAAAGGTTCGTAGGAAGGTGCTGACTGTGTAATGGTGTCAGTCTCCTATGGAGGAAGTCCAGAAGAGAGCAAGGAGCAGGAGCTTTGAGATAAAGGCCTCATCTGCAGCAGGATGAATGAACTATGGAGCATAGATCAGGAGTAAGTGGGGCTGTAGAAGTCATGCTTCACAGATTACATAACGGAAGTCTTCAGAAGGGTTGGTAAGAACACACTTGTGGTGGAAAACGTGTTTAATGTGAAAAGCGGGCAGACCTAAACAGATCAAGCAAGTGTAGTACTTGGGTTATGTAGGTGGCGTGTAGTCTTAGACTGAGTCTGTCTTACTCGAATTTTACATTTGGTTTTAAGAAATAAGCTCGGTTATGGCTTAAATCTTAGGCAAACTTCTAAACACAGAAAGTGAAGTTGCTCCTATCATCTCTTTTTAGGTTGGAAGATGCTTGAAGTGGTAAAGGCTAGGCGAGTTCATAGAGGGGCAGGATGTGACTGGAAACACTTCCTTGTGCGCAGTGAAGCACCGATCTGAAGAGGAAGTGTTTGAAAGGTGGATAAATGTCTGCATGTATTTTTAGCCAAAAACTGCGTGACAAAGGAACGCAGGAACTGGAAGGGTTGCTGGTATCTCGGAGCTCAGCAGTGGTGGTAGAGGAGCCAGCTACCTGGAACAGGCGACACCCAACCTCCTGTCCAGGCTGGGTGCTGCCAACAGGGTCTGACCTCAAAAATTATCTATGTGCCTGGTTTCATTTCAAGATCAATACAAATTAACTCCTCAAATCATACTATTTCTCACATATATGTCAGTGAGGGCTATCAAAGCCTTTGCAAATACAGCATTTTAACTGACCTGCGTAATCTGTCAGGTCTGTACCGATACACCCGCTTTACAGATAAAATTACTGACAGACATAGATGTTGTCTTCACTTTTTGAAGGCAATGAGTGGTGAAACTGCAGGAGGAATTAAAAATCCAAACTCAGTTTTGTTAACTGTTAATTGTATAAATAGGGCAACCCGACACAAAGGGTTGGAAACGGTAGCCTGTCAATTAAAAACTCTGTTTACAAATATAATCTTCTGTTTATTATATATGAAATATATTTTAAAAAAAACAACTTTCTGACTTGTGGATTGTTTATTTGAGGAAAAAAACCCCTAACTAACTTTTCTGGAATGCTTGGTTCAGCATATATAAAGCTATTTTTGAGAAATTTATTCCACTTAACTCCATTAAAAGAAATCTCAACATCTGGCAGTGTAATAGTAAAAACTATAATGCATTTCTCTTCAAAATGCAGCTGAACGCAATCTTTCCCCTGATACTTCTGATAGGTATGTGGTAGCTATAGCAGCTATTTCTACATTACTCATTTTGACAGATTAACTTTTTGATGGGAATTTTCCACTGAATGAGTCTTTTTGTAAACATGTACTTAATAAATTAGAAGTTGACTAACAGGCAGTGATGACTAAATTATAATGTAGGAAATATTAATATGACAAGAATTCATGTATTTTAAGTGATTTGCGTTTATGGTCTGTTTGCGTATGCTGTCGTCAGCAGCAAACCAGCCAAGGAACAAGCAATCCATTCCCACAGTATATTTTTGCTATTTTCCAGAATAAGTAACATCAAGTGAAGAATTACACACTTTTCTTTTTTAAAAGCAGCTTTGCGATCCCATAGGAAAAAAAAAAAAAATCTCATTTAATGTAATTGATATATCACAAAAGAAAAAAAAAAGGTATCCATCAGTACTTCTGCTAGTTCTTGTATTTGGGTCTTTTGTCATTTGTTGTCTTTCAAGTTTCATTTTGCCCATATGTAGATCATTTCTCCTCTTAGAGCACCAAGAACATCCATATGCTGAAGGCAACATTTGACATATAAAAATTCATGTAAGGATAGAAAACTTAGCAAATGAAACCAGGGCTCAAAAATGCTAAGGAATGATAAGATGCTGCATTACACTTCAAAAAACAAAGAGGTTTGTTTTTTTATAATAACAGGCATATGTCAGACAAGACTTTTTTCCTGTTAAAACCTATAGTAGGATTAGCAGAAAACGTAGTGCCATTTGAGCAATGTATATGCTAATTTCTGAACACTTGAAGTTTACTCCTTTTTCCTCCTTGCTATGTCTTCTCAGTTGATTAGTAATAAATCACTTTTGAGCCAGGGCACAGGGGACTATGGCACAGAAGAAAATGCAAGGATGACAGGCTCATTTACTGGCTTAGCACACCAACATGTTGGGCATATTGCCATTAGTCATCTTGAGTTTGGAGTTCAGTTCAAAGAGATGCCTGTCAATGCATTTCCAAAAGGATGTGTTATTCATTTCCATAATGATACTGGTGGTGACTGCATGCTCAGTAGAAGCTATGAAGAAACTGGAATTTCCTTTTTGTTCTTGTTTTGACATGGGATATACGGTTTATACAAACTAGGTTCTGTGGTATTAAAATTAATGAATAATTCTACATTGTTTTCTGGCTAGAAGAAAGTTGAAAGCACACTTTTCAAAACAGCCAGCTTTGCCCAGACTTTGTTGGGTACGTTACCAAGGAGAACATGTCCTGATTTGTTGGGTGGATCAGCCTCATCTGAATGGACTTTGTGGGGCCACAGCCAGTCAGAATAGACAGGAAACCGGGATGCTGACGAAGTACTGGGTCTTTACAGATGGCACAGGTCCCAGCACGTCTGTCCACCATTCTTACTGCTCTCCTGTTAAAGAAGGACAGTGTCAAGGAACTGTCATTGAGTGATGGCTCTGAGTAAGCCTTGACTGGGTGACAGTTCCAGGGAGGTTCTAGAAGGACTCCCAAAATGTATATAAATGCATGCCAGAGGGAAAAATCTGAAAGCCCAGAATGTGAGTTTCATCCTGCCCGTCCCCACCCCCCCAGGAGAAAATATTCTAGCTCCTTTTCTGTCCTGCTGGCCAGCGTGAGGTGTTGTGATCATCCTGCAGGAGAGTGATAAATCTCCCTTTTCAAGAACCGTTATGGTCAATGGCAGGAAGTGGTGATGCCATCAGAAAGCGTTTAGTACATGCTCTTTCAGGAAAAAACCACAACTTTAATTTCTCAGAAGAAAGATTCCTTGCCAAGGGAGAGGAAGGAGTGGCTATAGACTGAATAGGTTGAGGAGGAAAAATCCTGATAAAATCCTTGCTGGGTTTTGTTACAGGACATTTTAACAGGTCTGATTCAACAGCTTCTCAGTGGCCGTAATACTCACCTGAAGTTTAGCCTTGGGGCCCTAAAGTATTGCCATGAGTTAGAACTGAGCAAGCCTGTATATGCACTTTACCTGACCTGTGTACCATAGATTATACTTTAACAGTTTTATTATACTTGCAAAAAAAAATCTTTGTAAATGAAGTAAACTTTGTAATACTTTTTCAAATGTGTAAAATTAACTCTGTCAAAATTGAACTTTTTAGATTAAATTCTATGTCTATGAAGTCTTTTTTCCAAAGTATTTGAAAATCAGATCAAATTCTGTCTTCTCTTAAACTTTATATTTAACACTTTGTATTTATCACTTTATACCTTAGTTTATATGTTTTGACATCACCATTTTACTACCACTGAGCCTGCAAACAATTGTAACTTCCCTAACAAAACTAATTTCTTCTTTTAATGAAAAAAAAGCACATAATCAAAAATTGATTATACCAAACTGACTAAAATTTCCATGGGAGCTTGAATCTGAAGAATTCCCAATACAGAGAATGGAAATCAAGTGCAGCTAGATCAATGTGATTCCTGTTCGTAGTTATTTATACAAGTAACAGGAACTAGGCTATGCTAATAAGCAAGTCAGCCTTTGAAGTACAAAGCATATGCAAATATGTTAGCCAAAATTTGGAATTTGGAATGTAATTAAGTGAGCAGAAGAAATACTGAGGATGTGGAAAAGTTACAGGACTATGGCCCACTTTCCAAGTGGAATTTACTGAATTTTTTGAAGTCTGTCTTCGTGTCCCAACCCTTTTTCATTCATCTGATTGTCATTTCAGTTGATAAGCGATATTGTACGCTATTGCAGTTCACGGATAGATGTTTTGCATGTTAATGTTCATACCCTCTTCCTGCTGTTTATGTAAATAAGGGACTTTTGCATTTACCTTTGCGTTGCTTAGATCTTAACAAGCACAGCATTTTTAGGAATGCTCAAACTTAGGTAATTTTACTTCTTAATTTCTCTTAGGTTCTTTCCAGCATTAAGCCAATATGCTCACCAGCTTTACAGGGAATTTAAAGGGAAAGGCTGGTACAGACGTAGGGGTATGGAAAAGTGAAAGATGAACATGTGAATATGAGGAAAATGAAAAAATTCACTGTAGAAAATTTGTAGAAGAAAAAAATAGAGTATAGAAAAGGGGAAAGTAACAGGGCAAGAAGGGAAATTTTGAACACTTGAGTAGTAGCAGAAAGGAGAAAACGAAATGAAAGAAGAAACCTGTCATTTTAGTGGTAGGAAGCTGGTATGTACTTTCAAAGCATGCCAAGCCCATACTGGCTTTTTCTGTTTGTTTGGGGGCTTTCTACATTTTAGTTTTCCTTTTTTGTAGAAGAGTGCTTTACCTGAAAGTTTTATGTGTTTCCTAGTGCTCAGTTTTGAATTTTTAGGGAACACGCAGCAAGAGGTAGTTGCAGAGTGGCCCTGTTCTCATAAATAATGAAAGTTACTGAATGAAGGTGCATACTCTGTAATGTGGGCTAGAGTTCGTTGTTCACTGTCTGGAAGATGGGGGAAGTTATTCTGGAAGAACAATGTTTGTAATATGCAAACCCACTAATGGTATTGTTCACGTGAGCAGCTGTTGCAGCCTTAGACTGTACACATATAAAATCTGAGGATTGGGTTTGAAGTAGCACTATGAGAGTGGTACCAGATTGAGTCAGTGTAGGTGCTTAGGTGCTGAGATACCACTTTAGATTTCTTTTGTGCATTGACCCATACACCACTGGGAGAGTTTAGTGACAGATTTTGAAGGTAGCGCCTGACTGCAGTGAAGGGAAGGGCTGGTGAACTGTGCCTTTGATACATTAGTCATCTGTGTTTTGCAAGGCTGTTGATGACAAAATACTGGTGTTTTGGTTTACGCTACAAAGTTTCTTATAACACAGATGGAACTAGCAAAAAAAGAAAAAGAAAATAGCACCTTATCCAGGAGGAAAAAGCTACATGGAATACCTTGGCACTTCCTCACATGTTTGCTCACTCTTTATTGATAAAAAAGAAAGGATTAGGATGCATGCCCCGTGTATATGTCTCCTACTTGTTTAGTAGGAGAATATGCAATAGTAGTAGTAGTAGTATATATGGTAGTAATTGTACAATGCGAATTACAGTTTAAAGGGAAAATCCTCCATAATGAAATGAATCTTTGGAAACATATTTGGTTTACTGAAATTTAATTGTCAGATGAAAATCTTTTTTACCTCCAGAGAAGTCAAGTATTCCAGATTCATAATTTTTAGAAAGACTTCAACAAGTATAGAAGTCATATAAAACTAGAAATCTCAAGTAATAGGAAAGTATAAATTTTTAATAATATTGAGGGCAACTTGCAAAATATTGGCATCCAAGATAAATACCTGTGCTTTGATATTTATTATTAAAAATCTGCTTTGAATTCTGTGTAGTGGAACACTTCTTAGCATTTCCTACTTCTGATTCTTGCTTAGCACGGGTGGCAGAAGTGGCTGGTGAAGCCCAGCAGGAAATGATCATGTGCAGCCCTGCACACTTTCACGCCCCTTTTAAACTCTGTTTGCATCCTGTTTTTTAAACAGCTAATTATTAAATGTCTCGCACAAAATCAGAACTTGGAAGGTGTGGTATTTTAGCTTTACTTAAAAAAAATTTTAACATGCATGTCTCTTTTCTGGGACTGGCAAAGGTTTTGCCTAGCCACATCTCACAGTCTGATGTTTTATTGCCGTACAGCCCATAATACTCGAGCTGGGGTTGGGAACCTCATGAGATAATCACTGCACAAACCACGGTTTACCACTTCAGAAAGCCTTATTCATTCTTAGTCTACGTCCTGTGCAGTACAGAATACTTTTTTGTTGGCAGAAGTGATCGTCAGACTTCAGGACGTTAAAATGCCGTCTTTAAAGATTACCCTTTTAATGCAATTTCTTGCTTCCATTTGCTGGCCGCTCAGCAAAACCACCTGGGTGTGAACTGTACGGTGTGGCTTCAGTCAGCCATGAGTCTTCTGCTGAGGGAAGAAATTATGTATCAAATGCTTCAGGTTTTTCAAGAGTGTGAAACCAAAGAATATGTTGAGATATCTGCTCGTGTGCACAAGATGTGTATCATTCCCCCATGGAAAACATGATTTTTGTGTGTTAAGATGCTATTTAGAAATGGCTCCTGTATTGCCTGTACTCCAGGATTGACTGTGGATGGCAGCAGGAGGTTTGGGAGTGCAGGGAATACACATCAGAACCATTCTGCATAGATCTGATGGTAAACAAAGTACATAAAACATTGAATCAGATCTCCATTGGCAGAAAATGCTGAAGGTCTGTGGAAAGGTGCAGTCATCACTGCCGTCCTCAGAATTAGAATGAGGCTGGAGATCTACTGCCTTAGGCACATGGATGGTATTTAAGTTTTAGCCTTATCAGTTTTTGGCAAATTTAGTCTTGGGGAAGAATGTTAGTTGGGCTTGATGTAATTCGATAACTTCATGTGTAAAAAAAAAATACAGTGATTTCGATGAACATTTATCCAATAGCAAGTCTAACTGCTGCTAGAGGACAAAAGGCCAAGATAAGTTGTTACAATTGTCCAATCAGAGGTTGTTAGAGCATTGGAGACCCCAGGGCACTCCAGAAATCTTCAAGCTGAAGCAGCCTTCCCTCATATGGTCTAGGTTGACCTACAGTTGTTGAAAAGATATAGCAATAGAGATGGGAGCTAGTGGGATGTAAAGAACAATTTTTGTCTTGTTTTGGAAAGGAGATGATCCTAGAGACACGGTGAAGAAGTAGCACTGCATGAACAGTGCTTGGACAGGGGAAGAAACAGAAAGTGCCTCCATCTCTTTGAACTTAATCTATAGGGTCGTGGGTGACGCTGGGAAATGGCAAAAGGTATAGAGCGGAGAGAGTTTAAGAGACAAGGACTTTTACATTTCAAAATAGAAAGGGCCTTTCTGAAGATTAATTGTCTTTTAGGACCTGTTAGAACTGGGTGTGTTAAAGACACTATCTTTCTTTTAATGAAATAAGACCTGAATGTTTTATACAATACCATACATTTGCATGCTGTGGAAAGTGATTTTTATGTTACATGTATTTATTCTTTAAGTTCAGACAAATGCCTTAACGAATGAGCCTGGTGTAATTGACTTCAGTATTAACAAAATTTTCAGCATGGAAGGGCTGCTAATGCAAACCTAAAATGACAGTGTAGAACTTTTTTTAGTAAGAATTCAGAATTCATCAAATATATCATACTGGACATGTTGCTAGGAATATATTTCACTGTATACTGCTGTACTTAAAAATTGGGCAGGAAGAAGTCAGTGGTTGCCCATCTCTGGGCAGGCGCCTCAGCACCACTCCCAGCTTGATGAAGCGTTCCAGATTCAGTAACCCAACTCAGAATAGTTTGGCGCAGCCTCATCCTGTGTTCAGGGATGATTTACTGATGGACTTGCTTACTATTTTGGGGTACGTAAAGCCATAAGAGTGTAACTACCATCAGTCTTTTGCACGACATGCCAAGACCATGACAAATCCCCAGCTGCTGTTAAGTAATTTTCTTTATTGGACATGAGAAGTGGAAATAAATGCTTCATTCTTGATTTAAAATTTAAAATCTAGGTAATCTCTAGTATACTAATTTACCAAAAGTAGGTTGCACAAATTCTGGTTCACGCCTTCATGTGGTGTTACTGCAGGAGTGAAGGTTTTGTTTCCCACCCTGCTTGCAATGCAGTCAGGAGAACACTGTTCATAATAGATTGACTTGTTCCATGTCCCTGTGCAAGTATCATGTATGTTTAAGTCTATAATTTGTTCTCTAATCTCTGTTATAAGGAAGCAAGACATGACTATATGACTTTGAGAGATCAGAAGTGTAAAGTGTTGTGAAATAACCAACCCAGAGCTATTAATTGCATTTCTTTATATCATGCTTCCTTTGGTTTTTGTTTATGCTACACATGAGGATTTTTAATAGGAAGCTTGATTCTGAAAGCAGTGGAGCGTATCAACAATGAAATAATTGTTTTAAGAGACACTGGAAAGGCTGATAGTCCTAAATTTTACCTACGTGTTTTGTGTTTACTTTGTGGGCTTGCTGCTAGTCTGGACCTGCCTCTAATGCTTCTAGCTTCAAAGCTGCTTCAGTACAAGAGGAGACTCCCTCTGCCTTTTTCTCCTCCGGCAGTGTGGTTGTTTGAAGCTGCTCTTTGTTTTCAGTCTGTAACATCATAATGTTAGTCTGATTATAACACAGCCATTCAAGTTCTTTCAACTCTATTGTAGTAATCACATTTATAAGAATGTTATATTGAATGTTGTTCAATGACAACTGCGATTAGTGTATCCTGATTTTAGGTGAGCAGCTTGGTACTCTGAGAGCACCTGATTGAAAGTTTCTAAAGCTGAAAAGTTAGGACTCAGAATCTCTTTTGAAAATAGGGCCAAAGTCCCATCTAACCTCAAATTTATAGTGCTAAGTCCTCAGTATTTGAGAATTGCAAACAGTTAGCATTGTGCCGATGCTGATAGGAAGATAGAACTTGGAGAAGACCTCATTTTTAGTACTTGATACCTAAACACAAGTATTTACATGTAATTTGCTAAGTAAACACTCATTCTTTATAGCACAAGCTTTTTAGTGAGAGATTTGCATGTTGCTTTTCCTTTTATTTGGTTCCAAGTTTTAATTAGTTCTTAAATGTCTTTTAGTATCTGATTCGGATAGGCTGTTCTGTCATAGGATGTTGACTTTGTATCTGAGTGTGATAAGAGTCACTTGCTCTTAATAATCAGGCGTAGGCTAGAGAGTATGTAGAATACCATTTAAGTTTATATGTATTTACCATATCTTCATTGCTCAAGCAAAAATAAATAAATAATAAGAAAGGAACCTGGCAATTTCTAACCGTGAGTAACATGGCTGGCAGGTTAATTGCAGGCTTAGGCATGAATATGCAAAGGTGGAGATGATTCACAATTGCAGGCATAAAAGGACAATGAATGAAGTCCTTGGCTATATGTACGGTTACGCCAGTGAGGCCTGGCAGCAAAGTGGATGAATATAATACTTCCTCGGTTGGGCAATCATCATGATCAAGAACAAGTTGTTCCATGAGCAGAACTGCAATGAAACCTGGTTTCCTACAGATTTGTAACATAACCGCTGCGTTGCAGGACTTGACCTCCACACCATGTGCTTCGTCCCGGTATCTGCTGCTCGCATGGTCTTCAGTGCTCCCTTGCCTCAAGGCAATCTCCTGTGCTCTCCTCCCAATAATATTTCCTCCTCCCCTCGTGCTCCCTTAACTGCCAGCTGGGCTGGAGGCAGTATGCATTGCTCTTCAGTTTAACAAACCAAACTCTTAAATCCCTGCTGTGGCCATTCTCGCATTGGTAACTCACAAATTTTACCTTCATTCTTGAGAATGCAGCTGATAAAATGTAAGGGTAACCTTAAGACACTATTTAGTTGGGGGAAAAAAAAGGAGATGTTCAAAGTCTGAATTCAGACTGAAATTTTGTAGCTTGAAACTGTAGTTTATATCTATTGGACTGGATTAGATCTCAGTGGCTCTTAAAAATCTCTAGTCCTTAAGATGCAGAGAGGCCCTTGACTAACTCCCAGTTGACTCTCAGCAACTTAGGAGGAAAGTGAAGAGTTATCCTTTCTATCAATTACATCTTTATTGATGGACGTTTAAGTTTTACCACTTCTTTGGTAACTTGTTTTCTTCACTACGTAAAGGATTAGGAAAGTTCTTTTAATATGCCTGTGTTGGATAGTGGGAGTGGTGCACTCTTGTGGTTTTGTGACAATAAGGATTTGCAAAACACTCATTTGCAAGGTGACAGAGCACTAAGATGAATCTGGACAGTCTTCCTGCACAACGTACTTTTAGCTGCCAGTAAATCTATCATGAAAGGTATGGCACTGGCAGTATTTGCTGTTGTTTCAGCGCATTACAGTTGCATTTCTCTTTCTGCCTGGTTTTGCTTTATGCTCCATGACAGTTGAGTAACTTGGTGAGTGTCGATGAGCTCTGGGGTTTTTTGTGGCTTTTCAAATAGCCTGAGTGATGAAAAGAGCTGGAAGGAAATGGGATATTGGCCCTAGTTTTGCTTCTTTGCTGATTTCCTGCAGATTTTTTTCAATGTAATTTCAATATGAAACAGATTATAGTGTGGTGATCCGAACAGGTTTGAAAAGTACTATGACATTTACCACACAGTACTTGTTTGTGAGGAATAAAGATTGAACTGGGTTTATGGCTGTTTGGGTTGCAGAAGAATGAAGCTTTGATCAATAATCTTGAAGTACGCAAAATTGCTGCTGACATCTGTAGTGGATGTGCATAACGAGGAAGACAAGGCAGGTGTATGGAAAAGTATGCTTATCTGGACAAGCTGAGCCAATCCAAAAACCCCTAAAGTAGTTTCTGCTTTAAAGGGTGATCTCTGATTGACTGTGTCAGAATGGGGTTGCAGTGTCCCAGCAAGCAGAGACTGGTATTTTCTTGAACGGTGATAGCGAAAACGCAACTCGAGAGAGGCTTTGACAAAATGAGCTCATAAACTCTGAGAACACATAAGCGGGGCAGTAACCATCAGGAGCAGGCCGATGACTTCCAGTCTGCGCGTCACTGGTGGAACTGGTGGTAGAGTACTGAGTCAGTCCTCCTCACCTCCTTCGAAAAGGATGTTGTAAAAGGTAACAGCAAACAAGACGGACACCAGAAGGATATGGGGCCTGAGTAACGAATGCATCTTATACAATTAACACAAAGAACTCATCAGGCTCATTTTATCAAAAAGGAGTTTGAGGGAGCGCTTGATTACAGCGTACAAATTCCTCCACGGAGAGGAGATAGGGAGTGCTAAAGGCTTTTTTTAATTTGGTGGAAAATGAGTAATAGTCAGAAACAGAAACCAGATAAAGTCGAAGTAGAAATAAGGTACTCGTTTCAACATGAGAAAGGATGAATGAGAGAGATGGTGCAGTTTCTATACCTTGGTTTCTTCCAGTTAACCCTGAATGCTTTTCAAAAAGGTGCAGTTTCATAAAACTTTAGTAAAAATAAGGGTGTGATATGTAGGACATTATTCAGTCTCGGGCCTGGTGTCCTGTGAAACTTCATAAAATGACCAGATCACTTTGGCTGAAGACACTAACAGCAGTTAATCCACAAGAAGCCTGTATGCAAGTACAATTAAGGTGCCTGTTTTACGCGCTGACCTATTTCAGTGCCAAAGTACTTCAGTGGTTAAGCTCTTGGTGGGAATTAGTCACAAACTTTCTTCAGTGTAACAATTTCTGTTTGTCTTTTAAACCACTTCATGTCACAACACTTTTATTTTTAGAGCAGCATTACTAATTAGTATACACGTGATAGTGAAAACACTGGTAGGCAAACAGTGCTGAAGAGCCAAGAGAGGAAGGGTAAAATACTGTTTTATTCGCAAGTCACAAAAATTACTTGCTTTTCTTAAATTGAATGAATGGCAGTGGCCTTGTGGATGCAGAGCAAAGCGTGTGATGCCATTTTTCTAAGAATTTATGGCTTCATAAGTATCTCAGGATTGGAGAAGGGGAAACAGGAGGGAGATGGGCTTTTCAAAAGCATTAGACATACACCTTTCAAAAGGTATTTTAGGGTTAGATGATTACAGAATTAATACTGATGATTGTTACAGCAACTGCAAGAAATTTTTAAAATGTCACTATTCTGCATTCATTTTGTTCTGAAGAAGGCTTTCAGGAAAGATTGTAGGACTTTGAGGTGTAAATTGATAAAATTTACTGCACTATTTTTAGAAGTGAGGAAGCCTCTTCTGTAGCAGTGCAGAGGTCAGAGTGATTTTTAAAATAAAATTTAACTTTTTGTTACTGGTAGGGGTTTTTTTGCTTAGCTGTATGGTCTTTCCCTTTCCTTAAAAGGAGCTGCAAGGAAAGGTCAATTGAGGGAGTACAGCTGATGCCTGCTGGGAGGGGGACATAGCTTGGCATACAAAATACCTGGTCATTAGGACCCTCCCCAGAAGGATCTGAGTGCTGTAATTAAAAGCAGTGCTATATTTTTGTATGCAGCTTCAGTTCCGGTAAGTGCTAAATACCCTCAATTTTAACCATACTCAGATCTGAAAATGATCAGTCACGGGAGCAATTCATGGTCTTACACGTTTTGGATCCTGTACCTTGTCAGTCTTTTAATGACATCTATTCTGCGTCTTGACCTCTACCCCTTCCACACTGACCTCTACAAAAAGGACTAAAAGGCTGTTCTATTTAATAGAAAGGACATAGCAAGAAACACTAGATGGGTCTGAAAGAAGAGACCTGTCAGTAATACATGGGATTTGATTGAAGATCAGGTACAGTGCTCGAGTATTTGATTTTCTCTATTTCTTTCTTTCTCCAAATGTTGTACTGCGTTAAGTTCCAAGTGAGGCAGCACATCATTGTTCTTATTTTTGCCATCCTAACCATTTAAAGCTAAGTTTGAGTCAGGCGTGAGAATAATCTTCTGCTTCCTTCCCTGTCATTAGTGGGGCTTTGAGCACTGTATGGCTTTTCAGGAGACTTATGCATTTCCTTTTGTTTTCGTCCCCGGTGGAGTGGAATAAGCTACAGGCTGGTGTATTTTGTTTCGCTGAAGCATTCCCCTTGGAAAATAAAATGAAAGCTGTGCCACAAATCCAGCCCCAAGTATCCAGTCTGGGGAGGGGCCTCTTCCATAAGGCTCTTAGGGGATCTGAGGGGTCGTGCGACAGTTCCCATTTGCTAGAGCCATCTTTGCGAGCGTAGCCTGACCTTCTGCAGACCTGGGAGCGGAGAGGAGAATGCTTTCAGTAAATGGGTATCACATGAGAGGAAAATGTAAAACTTCATTATTGTCACTGTTCAGTTCATTTGAGGAATAGGTATGTTCTGGTATGAAAATCGGTGTTGCAAATTGTGATTTAGTGTCACCCTTTTTAATTTTCTTTGTTGAAGCATGTGCCCACTAAAAAATGAGCAAATGTTCCTCATGAAGTGAACTTCTTAAACTCAGGATTTAGAAACTAAAACAGTGATTTCCTGTCTCTCTGTCAAAAGAAATCATTTTAATTATTTACAATTCTGTTACCATTTCCTACCTTTGTTTTAAAAATGGTTGAAAGAATTCTTAGTTGAAATAAAGACAGATACAGATACTTTTTAAGGAGAGCTAGACAATGGCCAACATCTGATTTTTAAAACACAGAGTGGGGCTGAGTTGCAGGAGACTTTTGGGGGTTTTCTTTACATTAGATACTCAGCATTTTAAGATTAAATTCCTTTGGCAGGAAAAGGTGGTACAATACTTCTTCATGTTTTGTAGAGATCCTAATGTTGTTAATAGGAACTTTGACTATGTAGCAACAGCAAAATATGTAGAAAAAATTTATATTGTGGATTGGAAATTAATCTTCCTATGGTGATTTCACAGAAATTAAAACTCTTGAGGGGCAAATTTTGCACTCCCGTGAAATCAGTTCGATGTGTATGTATTCATCCAGGGACTGAAATTGAGCCCATGAGATCTTTTCTCTATCAGCATTCCTTAATTTATGTGGGCAATAGTATTTCAGTTTTAGACAACTGAAGTACAACCTTGCTCTGAGCTATATAGATAAAGTCATGCATATGCATATATATATATATGTTGTGCATCTCCTTTGTGCACAGACACGTTCAGGACCTCTCCATAACCTTGGATGAGAAATTCTTGACTTCAAAATAATTGCCCTTCCAAAAGTCTGAAAAATTTAGTTAAGCGGTATTTTTGTCTAGTACTTCTCTTTTATATTCTCTTCCAGCACACAGTCACATAGAAGATTCTGTGCTGTAAAGGTAGAGATAAAAATCCTCTCAAAGCCTCCCCTGTGATGGACCACTTGTCATACTGTCCTGAAATGGCTTCTTCCCTATGGTAGGAGTGGAGAGATGTAGCTGCCTTGGTGGGACAGGAAGGGAACAGAAGAGGGGGTTTATTCCATCCATCTTACACAGGACTTCAACACACCTGGAAGCATCTCTCTAGGCTGATAATTAAAGTAGCCTAAATGACTAGCCGAGACTAGGTGCACAACTTCTAGATGGCTAAGTTGAGACAAATCCTTGGGAACTTTTCATTGTGCTCCCTCTGTCCAGTCTTAGTCTTTGGACAGTCTGAGGCCTGACAGAGGGACCAAACCAGTTTGTCTCAGCAGCTTTCCAGTAACTAGTGGGTTTGTGTCCAGATGTCCCAATGCACAGATATGTCTTAAGTGTGATAGAGATTGGATCAGATTAATATCATCTGTTTTAAATAAGTGTAAATTACATGCCAGTCTGACCCATCATTTCTTTGGCAGATTCAGGCAGCAGAAGATAATGAGTTTATCTTCTTTGGAAAGCATATACCAAGTACTGCATCCTGTGGTATCCCTGATTTATTCCTTGTGGCTTTTGACAGGCTTTCTGCCACTGGATTATCTCTGCCAGTGCCGCACCATCAGAAGCTATTAGATAAAGTTTAGGCTGTTGTTACATCTTCATCCACCCTTGTGACACCATTTTATTAGCTTTGCACTCTGTATACCTAGGTGCATTGGATCTTGACTAATCAGCTAATTGGATCTTGTTAATCAACTTCTAAACTGCTTTTATTTGAGTCTTTTGGCTGAGATGTTAAGACTGTGTTCAGCATGATTGGCATTTTTGCGTGGATGTAGCATGATAAATTTTGAACTCTAGATCTGAGGAGTTTCACTATTTGAGAAATATGATGTGTGTCAGTGAGCTGAACCTGCCTGTTTGGTTGGAAATCAGGAAGAAAGAGGACAAGACATGAAACTTCTTGCAGCTGTTTGTAGAGCCACTGCTGGGAGATGAGGAAGGTGTGGAGTTCTTGGTGTGCTCAGGGAGCAATCCTGGCAGAAGCTAAGAAGTGTGCATCTACTTACGTAGCAGCTATTGCCAACACTGAAACGTGTTGCAGCTTTTTTCCAGCCCATCCTCAATTGCTTATCATGGCTGTCTTGCTGGAAATAACTATTTTCTCAGATCTTCCCACAGATATGCTTGTTTAAGATGCTTCCTGACCTTGTTCCATCCAAAACAAGGTTGGTTACATTATGCAGCCCGAAAAACATGGCTTTGTTTAACTCTACCTGCTGTGCTTTTGGGACCTGAGACATCTGGCAGGAGGGCTGTGCAAGGGAGCTGGGCAAGAATCTTTTCATTGAATTATAGAAAGTTGGTTGGAAGGGACCTTTGGAGGTCTTGCATCAAAACCACCCCCAGTGCTATATTTGGTGAACCATGGCTTTGTCCAGCTTAGTCTTGAAAACCTCTAAGAATAGATATTGTACCATCTCTCTGGGCAGCCTGCACCATTGCTGCCCAGAATTTTGTTTAATCATGTTTGTCCAGTCTGAGCCACCCAAGCTGTAGTTTGTGATGTTTGTCACTTGTTGCATTGTCTGCTGCTATCGAGGAGAGTTTGGGTCTGTCATCACTTCAGCTGCTCTTTAGGCAATTGTAGGCTGCTATTAGATTGCCTCTTGGCATTTCCTTTGCCACACTAACAAAGCCCAGCTCCCTTAGCCTCTCATTGTGTGTAATGTGCCTTCTGTATGGTGTTTGTATTATTCCTGAAGAAAGCACGCTATTGGTTTGTATTCAATTTGGAGTGCACCATGGCCCCCAGGTTATTTCAGCAAGGCTTCTACCCAGTTCCCAGCCTGCAGTGACGTATGGAGTTACTCTGCCTCAGACACCGAACTTCACACTTCTTGTTGAACATGATGAAGTTTCTGTTGTCCCAATCCTCAGTTTATCAAGGTCCTTCTGAACTGAATCTCTCAGGGGGAGATTAAGCTAAATGGTAATTTACTGCTGTCCACAAAATTGCTGAGGGGCCTGTCTTATCACTCAAGTAGTTGATGAAGATATTGAACAATATCAACCTGCTATTGATATTGGGGTACTCTGCTCATTACCAGCTACAAAACAATTGTAAAGCCATTGATTATCACAGAATCACAGGGATTGGAAGGGACCTCTGGAGATCATCTAGTCCAACCCCCCTGCCAGAGCAGGTTCACCTAGAGCAGGTTGCACAGGATGGCATCCAGGCAGGTTTTGAATGTCTCCAGAGTCCTTCAGGACTGGCAGTCTAACCAACAAATTTTCAACTGACCTAAGAGTCTGTTCTTCTAACCCACCCTTCTTCAACTCCCAAATGAGGATGGGAGGGTCACAGCATCAAAAACCTTAATAAGTCAAAGTATATTGCATCCACTTCTCTCTCCTCATCCACATAGCAGGTCATTTTATTAGAGAAAGCAGTCAGCTCGATCAAGCATGGTCTGCCTGTGTTGACTGTTTTTGTTTGCCTTGTCCTTCCTGTGTCTGGAAGCAGACTCCAAGGAACATGTTCCCTGCCCTGTCCAGGGACTCAGGCGAGGCTGACCAACCTGTTGTTCTCTTGGTCCTCCTTCTTGCCTTTCTTAAAATAAGCATAATATCAGCATTTTTCCGGCTGCTGGGGACCTACCCTGATCGTGTGCATTTTTTCATATGTAATGGCCACACAATCCCATCAGCCAACTCTTTTGGCACCCTTGGATGGATCCCATCTGGCCCCAGGTATTTCAGTAAATACATCTAGTTTTGCTGACAAGTCCCTAAGCAGTTACTTCCCCACTGTCAACTTCCTGTTCCTTTCCCAGACTGTAGGGGTACATGCAGAGGCCTGGAAGCAAGTTTTTCCATATTGCCTGTCAGTGGGTTGTCTACCCCACTCGCCTCTGGACCTGCGTTTTCCCTGAACTTCCTTTTGCTGCTGGCATTGCTTGCAGAAGCCCTTCTTGTTTCCCTTTGCATAGCTGGCTAATTCAGCTGTAGCTGGCCTTTGACCTTCCTGATGTTAACCCCTAGTGACCGAGCAACGTGTTTATACTCGTTCTCTGTTGCCTTTTTAACCAGCAGAACTGCTTCTTGGAGAGGATGTGTGTCTGCAGCTTGGGTGTTCATTAAAGCACAGGGAAGCTGGAAGTGCACAGACGGTGTTCCCATTGCTCTCCCTCCAGGGCAGAGGAGTGCCTGCTAAAGATACCATCTTCATATTTACATCATTTCAGTCACCTGCTTTTGTACACATGTGGCAGGTCATGAGAAACTATTACTTTCCATATCCCTGGTGGCTATTTACAGTATGACTAATTTATCTCACCAGGCACTCTATTATAAATATGTATTATATTAGTATACTGGTGTAAATGGCCATGTTGTTCAGAAGAATTGCTCTGGTTCAACATAATGGTTTTACAGTTATACTACAATGTTACTGCTTTTGAATTCAGTGCAGTTTAAGTGTCATAAAATTGAAATATAGGAAGTCAACCAGTCTACGTTTTGTGTATTTTTTACTTCAGATACCAAATAATGGCAGCGGGCTACATTCTGTATTTTAAAGTTAAGAAAAAGCAATGCATACATAAAACTTTTCCCATGGTTATTCCGTGTGGGTACTGATGTATGACATGGGATTGTTTCTGTCCAAAGCACTCCAGAGTGAGGGGGTATGACGTTGCTCTGATGGTGTCATGTGGGAAGGAACCTTCTCCAGCTTGGTCACCCTGCTCTCAAACTCTTCCCTGTTGTCGGAAATGGTGCGTTGGGTGAGATGGGCATTTGGTCTTCCCTTGGTATTGCCACTTTTTTGTTATTATAACTTTTAGATCTTGATACTTTTAACTTTCTCATATACATATTTAGTTCAAGTGAATGTGTTTTCTAGTACATTTTGTTAGTAACCAGAATTTGTCTGTATAATGTTGTGAAAGCTTTTTCAAGTCAAACTTTCAGCACATCTGTTTGTTTTGTAATGCATTAATGGCATTTCATTAATTGTGTTTCTTATTCAAGTTGAAATGTCTTACTCCTTGCTTAGTTTCTAGTACCAGAGAGTAACAAAAGAGCAGTTGACTTTGACCTTAATTTAGTTTACTCAGTGAGACATCAGTGTGCAAGGTCTGCTGCACAATTGTATTTCAGAATTATGTTTCTTTTAAGAAAACATTTCAAAGGTCACAAGAGACACTTCTCGAAAGATTTTCAATAACAGCTTGTTTGCAAGATGAGATTCCAAATCAGTAAATGAATAATGAATGGAGCTGGAATTGGATATATAACAATAACTTTTAGAAATGGGTAAGGTGGACATGTCCTTGTCCAATTTGAACAGGAGAAAAAAGTACACAACTTGAAATCAGAAGAGACACCTGAACTGTACAACTATTTGAGATTTGTTTTTTTCCTGGATAATTCTGTCTGTCCCACCATACTTGTTTTTTTCTTTGTTTGTTTGCTGGCAACTTTTGTCTCAGTACTTCAGTTACTTCCTGCATTTATCTGCTCCTTCGTGGAGTTAGGGAGTACTTTGTTATTCATGAGGAACTAAATCAATCATCACTTTCTCATGTCATCTTGCATTGCATCAGCTTCCTTTTTCAGATGAAATGGATGGGTGTAGCTCTCTATGGAGTCTAGCAGTGCTGTTTGCTGGCTTGTTTTGGGTGGTGGTTGCTCAATAGTAGCTTAAACATTTAAACATTGCAGTTAATTTATGTTTATCCATGCCAGTGCAAGGCTTGGAGTTTAAGCACTGTTGAGGTGACTGGGCATTTTTACTGCAGTGGTGTTGTACCATTATCCCTACAGTCATAATTGTAAAGATTTGCATTTTCAGTGGAGCTGGCTAAGGATTAAGAGCATAAGCAGGAGAGAGGTGGGTTATAGAGATATAACTGAGAGCGTGATTTCTCCTGCCAGCATCCTATAATTGCTAATGATGCCTTTTTGAGATTTTTGTTTGCAAGATTGCCAATTAATTTGTTTACTGGGGGGGTGGGGGGGGG